>CAUZXS010002444.1:0-65000 GCA_963585895.1 Sepioteuthis lessoniana | reverse complement strand
AAACTTAATCTGATGGAGGAATTTCCCTCTATTGCCATTACTCCCAGGTCCACTCTGACCAGGAGTGGTAGTACCTATTGAGGTCCCATCTATTGGTCAAATGGATCTGTTTAAAAATCATTTGTATTTATCAGGCTCATGAAAGGTTTATTTGGTGTGACTAATTGTTGGTTTCGTTGGGAAATTCTGAGGTTTGTAAACTGACTCCTTTTCTTTTTCTTACCCCATTCACTTGTTTTCTTCTTTTTGTCTGTCAAAGCTGTTCAGGAATTAGGGACAGAAGGAAAAAGACAAATTTTATTCTTTGAGGTTTACAACAATTATCTGGTGAGAATGTTTTCTTGAACCAGCAGAATTAGTCGGGCTCCCCAGACAAGACGTTTTAAGAGCATAAGGGAATCATCTTTTACAAATTATAAGTTGAAGGTCTGTCATGTGTCTTGCTGCTACAAACAGGAGATGCTGTGCGCTGCTAGGAGCCAGGACTCAGCCAGCATGTGTGCTCCCTACTAGCATCTGAGAAAAAAGCATCCACTGAAATCGAAGTCATAAAAGCTTCTGAGAAAGAGTTTCTTTCTGGCACCAGGAAGCAGCTCTTTTTAGGCATGAGCTAATTTTGCTTTCTATCAGAGGCCTCCTGGGAAACTGTTACTTTTTGCATTTATTTATTTAATTTTTTTATGTCATTTCTTTTTAATCCCCACATATTCAGTAGAACCTTATGCAAAGAAAACAAACAAAATCACTCAAGAAATAACTATTCAAAAAATATAAATAGGAACATACAATGAATATGATTCCCTAACCTCTAGGTATTAAATAACCCTAGATGGTCTGACATGCAATCAAAATCACTCACTTAATAAAAAAACCATTTAACCAAGCTAAGCTGAGTAATTGACAACTTTATTAAGTCTTCATTCAGAGTTCAATCCCCAGTGAGTATCATATCCTTGTGGTCTTCTGTTAAAGTCAGACAGTTTCTTCTTTTTCCTTTATTTATCAAATTTCTTTTTAATTTTTTCTTTCTTTATGTTTTTTTTTTTTTTTTTGCTTCCTTTGAATTTCAGACATTTTTGTCTTAGATGTTTTTCATTTCAAAATCACTCATTTCTCTTTTATCTTTCTTTTCTATTTCACTGTATTTTTTTTTTACAATATTTGGATTTCATTCGTTTTTAATAAATTCCCAGCTGTTGCATTATTTTTTTTCTTATCCTTTTTTCTATTCTTCTTTTGTTTTCATCCTGCTCTTTCTCTCTCTCTTATTTCTCATTCTTCTTGCTTTTTTCATTTTTTCATTCATACGTATTTTCTCCTTTTTTCTTCTTTTTATTTCTCCTTTTTTCTTCTTTTTATTTTCTCCTTTTTTCTTCTTCTTATTTTCTCCTTTTTTTTCTTGTTATTTTCTCCTTTTTTTTCCTTGTTATTTTCTCCTTTTTTCTCCTCCTTATTTCTTTCTTTTTTTCCCCCTTATTCCTCTTTTATTTCTCTTTTCATCTTCTTTTCATTTTCAAACATTTTCATTCATTGTTTTAGCCATATTCTTCCATATTAATGCAATGTTATTTCTTTCATTTTTTTGTTTTTGCCATTTTCATTTTCTTTTCATAATTCTTTTAGCTTTTCTTTCATTTCTTTATTTTTTTCCATTCCTTCTTTTTCCTATTATTGCTTTTTTTGTCTTTTCTCTCGTACTTATCTGTTTTATTCACTTTTTCTTTTTTTCTTTTCATCATTCTTTCTATCATGTCTTTCATTCCTTTTTCCCTTCTATCTTTTTTCAATTTTTTTTATTTTGTCTCTTACGTAGTTTTCCTCTTTTTTTTGTTTTATCTTTTCTCGATTTTTTTTCTACTTTTCTTTCATTTCTTTTTTTCACTTCTTTCTTTTTTTCCTTTTGATTTTCGTTCATTCATAAAAGCTTTTACTCCAGATACACCAATTGTCATTCAGTCATCCATTTAACAGCACTGAACCTAATCAGTATTTTGATGAGTGACCACCTGGGAATATCAGATACTCTTAGTAACATCATAGCAAGGAGCATCACACAATTCCATAATAATTATGAAACTAGTCTAGCTAGACCAATTGTTAGTACAGAGGTCAGTTCTCATAAACTCTCTCTCTCTCTCTCTCTCTCTTGTGCCAGACTAAAACTTAGACTAAAACTTATTTGTCTAAATTTCTAAAGATAAGCTTGATGATTTGTATAACTCAGAATATTTTAGACTATTGTCTTTATTTTCATTTTTGTACTCACAACCCTTAAGAGTGTGGGTTGTGAGTACGCCATGTGTCTAGCAGGATACATGGTGCTGTGGATAAGTTGATTGGTTGAAAAGTTCTTATGAGTGAAATCGTCTAAAGGTTGCAGGTTCAATCTCTACTACAGGTAAGAATAACCAGGAATACTTACTATAACTTGACACTTTTAATCGGTCCTGATTAACAGAATTAGAACACTCTACATCCTTAGATTAAATAAACGGTTAGGTTTGACGTTCTGTGTAGGCTCCCAAGTTTGAAGAAGGTTGAAGGATATATCAGCCAAAACATTATGATTATAACAATGAAGATGAAGACAATAGTCTGAATATTTGAAGTGATATAAATTAAATGTGCTTAATATTTGAGGATCTTGCGAGGGAGTAATGGTACACAAGCTAGTTTAGCAGACCATTATTCTTTGTTGTAAGTTTATTCCTTATTCAGTGTATTTTTTCGCATCCACTGCAAAACTCAGCCCTTCCTCAAAGTTTTTAACCATGGAGAGTAATGGGCCTTATCTTACCTTAATAGCCCATTGACTTGGAATTTGAATTCATCGTTCACCTTCTATACTAATTCTTCTACCAAGGCTAGAGAGTGAAGTTTTCTCCACTATTTACTTACAACCAGTAATAGTTGGATTCATGCCTTTTCCAAAGACATAAGCATAAATAAATGTAAACGGCCCTATCGAGATGTGGCTCCTGTGCAATTCTCAATTATTACTGAAGTTAGTCTGGCACAAGGACGCTAAAATCTTTTTTTTTTCCTAGATTTGCTCTAAACTGAGCAATGCTTTGTAAATATTTGGAGGAATGGTTACCAAGCTAGTGTGTAGTAAAGTAAAGTTGGCGACCCTTGTCGAGGGTGACCCGAAGGCTCCCTTTTCAATAGCTACTACACCGAGGTGTAGAGGAGGGCGCTACTCCTTTCCCTGAATTGCTCCACTTCACCCTTGATATTGCTGAGTATTAAGAAAGGAGGTATCAAGTACCATTTTTAAAGTCTTTGGTATGACACGAACCAGGATTGAACCCAGGTCTCGTGGACCATTGGCGAACACTCTACCCACTTGACCAATGAACAACTATTAATTATTGGGAAGAATTCAGTATGTCTTCCTTGTGTCAGATTAAACTAAGCTATTGTAAAACGTTAACCCTTTACTTGGTACCTTATGCTCTTCTCCTTGTGCCAGACTAAACTAAGCTTAGAAATGATCAGTGAGCTTGCCTTGGAATCTATTCGTATTGTAAAAAGTTAACCCTTTACTTGTTATCTCATACTCTTCATCTTGTATCAAAGTAAGCTAAGCTTAGAAATTATTTGGAGTAATGGTTAATGAGCTGGCTTAAGAGTTTATTTCTTTTGTAAATAGTTAAACCTTTATTTGATGTTCAATATTCTTGTCCTTGTTTCCCTCTTTTTTTATATATTCTCAAATCTTCAATCATTTTTTATTCCCCTATTTTTCTTTTATCTTCTGTTTACCTGAATTTTTTCTCCATTTTTGTATTTTGTTGTTCATCCATTTCTAATTTTTTCTTCTTTGTTTTTCACGTCTATATTTTTCTTTGTATATTATTTCTTTTTTCTTCATCCTTTTTTTTTTTGTTTCATGTCTTTATTTATTTCCTTCTAACACATTTCTTCATTTTACTGTTTTGTTCATGTCATTTTCTTTTACTACTGAATTATCTTTCAGTTTTTCTTTCATCTTTCTCTCCATTTATTATTTTTTCTTTCTTTTCCCCCATTTTTTCTCTGCCTCACACTCTCTCTGTTATTTATTTATTTATTCTTTTATTTTTTTTTTTTTTTCAGTGTTTCTTTCCTCTGGTCTTCTCCTACTTTTTCTTTATTTGTTTTTATTTCTTCATTTCTTTATTTCATTACCTTTTTCCTTTATTCTCTGTATTTCTTTTTTCTTATTTACTAATTTGTTTCTCTCTTTCTTTTCTTTCTAAATTGTCTCTCCTCTCGTCTTTTTTCCTCCCATATTCTTTCTTTCTTATCAGCTCTCTCTCTCTCTCTCTCTCTCTTTCTTCTTTTCTTTCTCTCTTTCCCTTTTCTTCTCTCCTTTTTTTATCATCTTTCTTTCTTTTCTTTGTCTCTTCCCTGCCTCTTTCATTCCTTTATTTTCTTCCTGTCTTTCTTTTCTTTTTTCCCCTTTTTTCTCTCCTTTCTTATCTTCCTTTATTTCCTTTTTTCTTTCTTACAATCCTTATTTCTCTATTTTATTTCTTCCTTTCTCTCTCTTTTGTTTCTTTCCTTCTCTTCTTTCTCTCTATCCATTTCTTCTTTCATTTTTTCTTCCATTCCTTCCTTCTTTCTTTCATGTCTTCCTTTCTCTTTCTTTCATTTGTTTCATCTTTTTTCCTCTTATCTTTCTTCCTTCCTTCCTTTCTTATCTTCTGTCTGATTTTTCCTATCTTCCCTTCCCTTTATTTTAAACCCTTACTCCTCTTTTTTATTTCTTCTTTTCCTTCTCTTCATTTGTTTCACTCTTTCTTTCTCTCCCTCTTTCTTTTCTTCCCTTCTTTCTCACTTTCTTTTCTTCCGTTTGTCTCTCATTTTTTTCTTCTATTCCTTCCTTCTCTCTTTTATTTCTACTTTTGATTTCTTTCTTTCTTTCTTTCTTTCTTTCTTTCTTTCTTCATTCTCCTTTTCTTTTCAATTATTTCCCTATTTTATTCTCCCTCAGTATTCCTCAGTATCCTTCCTGTTCTTCCTACCCACACACACTTACTTAACTGAATTATCTTTCATTTTTTCTTTCATCTTTCTCTCCAGCTCTTATTTTTTCTTTCTTTTCCCCCATTTTTTTCTCTGCCTCACACTCTCTCTCTTATTTATTTATTCTTTTGTTTTTATTTCTTGATAATCTCCCAAGGTTCAATCTTAACAGAATCCTATTCTTTTTTTCTTGGTTGGTTGGTTGGTTGGTTGGCATTTTATGGCATATCAACCCTTGTGAATCATTTAATGCTGAATTCTGTTTTAATATATGATTTGCAAGCAAATAGTTTGTATAAAACTTTATTTTTAAATGAGTTGTTACCGATCTTTTGTTTGCTCATAATCAAATTGTTTCAAGTATTCTTATATAACACTAATAATTTTATTTAGATATTAATCCTTTGTTTGCACACATTTAAATTGTTTCAAATATTGTTATTCAACATAAGTAATTCTATTTAGCAAGTATTTCTATGTAATATGAATAATTTGTCCACTGTTGTATGATTTCAAATAACTAATAATAATAATCCTTATTAAATGATTGAACAGTTCTATTTGACCCATAGATGGGACCCCAATGAGTAACACCAGATCAGAAGAGACCAGAAAGTATTAACTATGAAGAAGTACTCCACATTCCCCAAAGCTCCAGAATTGAAATCTCACTATCAGCTGCAGTTTACTGTCATACCGCAGACACTCATTGGTGGGGGTCTTACCCCTCTTCAGAGATATGGTCACCATCTTCTACAGCTTCTGCTGACCAAGCAGTTTTTTTCTAATTAATTCTTAACTATAGTAGACTATAAAACAACCTGAGAACTGAATAAAAGAAAAAGCAACAAAAATAAGATGAAAAGAAAAAACTAGCTTTTTTTAAACTAACTTTTTTTTCTCATTTTTCTGATACTGCTATTAAACGAGATTTTTTTTTTATTCTTCTGTAATGTGTTCTAACTTCTTATCACACTTCATTTTTTATCATAAAATTTTTAAAAATTTCATTTCTTTTTTTCATTTAACTTCTCTCTTTCCCTTTCTATTTTCCTTGTCTGCTGGTCTATTTTTTTTCTTTTATTAAAGAAAGAAATTTTTTTTTAATTTTCTCTCACTCTCTCACCCACTCTGATACTTAATGTATCAATTTCTCCTTCTCTACTTCTTTTTCTCTTTCTTTACTTCTTTTTTTTTCATTCACCATCTCTATTTTTCTGCAAATATCTTCACTATCTCTCTCTCTCTCTCTCTCTCTCTCTCTCTCTCTCTCTCTCTCTCTCTCTCTCTGGTTTTCTTTTTTCTAGTCTTCTCTTACTCTATCTTTCTTTTTAAACTTTGTTTCCTCATTCATTCCTTTTTTCTTTTTCTTTTTTCTTCTTTTCTGATATTATTTACTCTTCCTTTATCTGTCTCTCTCTCTCAGATTTTCTTTCTTCTAGTCTTCTTTTACTTTTCTTTCTTTCTTTCTTTCTTTCTTTCTTTCTTTCTTTCTTTCTAGATTCATTTATATCTATTTTTTTTTTCTCTCATTTTAATGCTTTCATTTCTTCTTTTTCTTGATCTCTTCTTTCATTTTATTTCATTCATCTTTTCATTGAACCCTGTTGCCAATGAATGACTCTCTCTCTCTCTCTCTCTCTCTCTCTCTCTCTCTCTCTCTCTCTCTCTCTGCCTTCACTCCTGCTAGAGATGCTGCTACTAATGCTACAAAGGCTGCTACAACCACCGCTAGTATTTGGGGTGTGGAAGATTTTAAGATTGCAGTTGCATATGCGGCTTCATCATCGCAGATATGGGGTACAGCTTCTTCTATCAGTGAAATCACATGTATATTTCAGCAGGCAAACAGGCATGGACAGTAAAAACAGTGGCTGACCAAAACATGGAAGGAAAATTAAATGGGGGTTGGTATGTAATCTGAGCAATAAGTCACTGGAGGTGTATCAAATTTTTAAAAAAAATGGATTGAAAAAAAGAAATAAAAATCAAGTGTTTATAATCAAAGTCAAAATATATATATATATATATATATATATATATATATATATATATATAATATACATTGGCCTGAGTCTTAAATGTGCATTAGAAATTTAGCTAGAGTTAGATGAGCTCTGTTGACTTGTCTTATAATAACAGAGGAAAAACAAGGTTGTGCTGCTACCATTTACCTCAACAACTGATTCAGTCATATCTGGTTGTGGCATGTGGCGCTAACATTGGTAAACCTTTTCTTCTTTAGTCTGCTGCTTCAGCCACAAAGAGTGTCTAAGCAATGCTGCCAATATAACAGGTGTCCATTTATTTCCTTCCCTCTTTCTTTCAATCCTTTCCTCACCTCTCTCTCTCTCTCTCTCTCTCTCAATTTTAATTTTGATTTTAACTCCTGCTGTTCATGCCTCAAACTGTTCTCTTTCATTTATAAAAGAAACTTCCTTTATTTTACCATTATATTTTTCTCTCACTCTCTCTGATTTTGTTTCTCTTTCCTCTTCCTTTTTCTTGAACTTTCTCTTTTTTTTCACCTTTCTCTTCTATTTCTAACCAAACATCTTCAGTATTCCTTTTACTCCTCCTCCTCCTCAATGTATATTTCTTCTTCTTCTTCTTCTTCTTCTTCTTCTTCTTCTTCTTCTTCTTCTTCTTCTTCTTCTTCTTCTTCTTTATTTATTTATCTTCATATCTTTTATTTTTCACTTCCATTCCTTTTCTGATTTTTCACTTCCTGGTTTCAAACCAAAACTGGCACTGACATCTCGCTCTCCTCCTCCTCTTCTCCTTCTTCCTCCTACCCCTCTTTCTCCAACTCTTTCTCATCTTCCTCCTCCTCTTCAATTTTTTCTCCCTCCTCCTCCAACTTATTTCCATCACTACTGCCACTACTGTTGCCATTGTTGTCGTACCTCAAAAACGAAAACGTGAAACGAGGAGTCTGCTGGTGACCACCAAGTTTGTTTCCCCTGTGAGCTTATGGCTGCCGTGACATGCGGCACCAAGGGAATTTGCATCCTTTTGCACTGTGGTCTGCTGCTCCTCGACAAACGATATGGGAAAATAACATAGCAGTGGGCTGCCACCAACACCAATTGAACATTGTCGACTGGAAATGCCCGCATTGTCTAAACTGCCATTACTTTGCTGTTTTCAATCTACAGAAAAGGAAGATTTGGACATTGAATCAGTCAAAAGGAAACCTATCCGACCCGACCAGTTCTTAGAATGGCTGAGACGCAAAGAAGCTCCCCGGGATCTTAATCTCGAAGTCAAGGTAAGAAAATTAAGTAATTTTTCACATTTTATTTTGGTAAGGGTTGTTTTGTATGTCATAGTGTCTTGTTTTATACAGTCTTTGTATTTTGGATTTTTTTTATAATGACAATCATCATGATAATCAAGGGTTTATAATGGCAGTTATTAAACAAACATATAGGGATTAATCTTCATGATAATCAAGTTGTTTTGATTCTGCAAAAGATTCTGTTGTGATTATGCTGAAAACAGAAAGAATGGTAGTACTTTCGGGTGAGGTTAAATGTGGTAAATTGATGTGATATTTTTCTTTCTCTTTTTCCTTTTTTTTCAAACTATAAAAATCATGCTACTAATATAGAAAAAAGTAAAATGAATAAATTTAAGAGACTGATAAAGTAGTTTAAGGTTCTGTAATATTTCTTACCAATCTTTTTCACCAAAGTCATGAACACAATATTCTTCAGCCAGACAAACATGATGAAGTGACACTGATGAATTCAATTTAAAACCGGTAAATTAGAAAAAGAATAATTAGAGGAGATAAGTGCTGCCAAGTTTGAAAGATAAAAACCAACACAAATCAAGTTTATAAACTAGCAGCTATGATGTACCAATGACCCTCTGACAGCTAAGAAAAAAAAAGAATAAACAAAATAATGTTTATAGAATTTCAGTCGTGAAAATAATAGTGTTGATAAAAACAAACAAAAAAGATTGTTTAAATATTGTTGTTGACAGTAGTAATGGTGATAGTAATGATGATTTGGTTAAACTGTTATAATACATATGATCATATATGTATATGGTGATAAATAAAGTGGGGTTAAAAAGATATTTGAAGTATCTATGATGATCAAGATAATAAAGATATTAGAGAAAAAAAAGTGTTGATGATTGTGCATGAAATTCTCTAATAATGATGATGATGATGATGATAGAAGGCATTTACAAAAAAGACACAGTCCTCAACATGTGTGTGTTAATATATATATATATATATATATATATATATATATATATATATATATATATCCACACACATATTAGATGTATTTGTTGGAAACTTTTGAACACACATGATAGGTGTGTTTGTATGCGTGTATGTAAATTGAGTTTATTCTACAAGACTAAGATCAGGAATTATTTTTGGATTAAACACACAATCAATGGTTTATGGAACCTATTCCTGAGCATTCGTTTACACCAGTTGATACATTTTGATTACCAATTATATTTTCTGATGTATGTGTCATGCTTTATATATATATATATACTTATAACCTCTCTGTGTGTATGCCACTTTTTGAGTTCATTCTTCATTGTATATTTTGTGGTTCATCAGTTTTTTTAGAAAGATTTGGGGGAAATCATATATTCTCCAGGTAATGATATAGGGTCAAAATTAACAGAGAGAAAGTTTAAAAAGTAGCTAATTAGTGAGAAATGTTATATATATATATATATATATATATATATATATATATATATATATATATATATATATATATATATAAGATATTGTAAGTTCCATTGAAAAAAAATTTATAAACATTTTTTTATTTTATATTTATTTAGAAAGGTATCTTTACATGTGTGTATGTGTGTGTGTGTGTGTGTGTGTGTGTGTGTGTGTGTGTGTGTGTGTGTGTTTTCTTGGTTTATATAAAAAATTAAACAATCATTTAACAGTGAAGAACTTAATCACATACACACACACACACACACACACACATATGGATTTTTCACTTTTGATTTTATAATATATCAAATATTGTTAGCCAAATTATTTAATATATATATATATATATATACATATATGATACTTCATAAAGTGGTTAAGAAATTCAAAATATGTTCATGATTATTTAAGATCTACTACCATATACCTGATGCAGATTGAAATTATATTTGTGTTTGTGTGTGTGTGTGTGTGTGTGTGTGTGTGTGTGTGTGTGTGTGTGTGTGTGTGTGTGTGTGTGTGTGTGTGTGTGTAATTATTTGATAAAAAATATTTAAATTACTCCTTCAGAGTTTAACACTCTTCCTCAGACAATTATATATATATAAATTCTACATGTATACTACACTGAAATCAACATAAAAACTTTACTCATATGTTTTTGTCTATGCCAATATCCACATACTTTTCTCTCTTTCATTACCTCTCATATATATATATATATATATATATATATATATAATATATATATATATATATATATGAGAGGTAATGAAAGAGAGAAAAGTATGTGGATATTGGCATAGACAAAAACATATGAGTAAAGTTTTTATGTTGATTTCAGTGTAGTATACATGTAGAATTTTTTTTACTATTTCATATATATATATATATATATATATATATATATATATATATATATATATATATATATATATGTAAGTGTTTACTAACCTTAATGCAGTGTGATACTTACATAAGTTTGTCAAGCCAACTTAGAACTGTGTGCACGATACATATTGTTGCTCTAATGCTTGCCAAATACAATGTGTAAATAACTATGATTTTCAGTTATAAAGGATTTTGCATAAATAGGTGAAAATACATACATATATATGTGTGTGTGTGTGTGTGTGCGTGTGTGTGTGTGTGTGTGTGTGTGTGTGTGTGTGTGTGTGTGTGTGTGTGTGTGTGTGTGCTTGTTGAAGAGTCTGTCTATGTATACATCTATATGTGTATGTGTAAAAGAGTCTGTCTGTGTGTACATTTATGTATGTATGGTGGAAGAGTATGTCCGTGTACATTTATGTGTATGTGGTTGTATATATAAATGAAAATGTTGACAATTGTAATTATTTTTTGTATTACTCTCTTTGTATTAGTGATAGGAGAGTGTTTTTACTCCCACATAAGTATATATAAATATGTATATGTTTGCGCATGTACATATATATATATGTGTGTGTGTGTGGGTATGTATTCACCCAACCCCTGTACTACAGACAGGATGTGACACAAGGTCAATTTTTAAGCAGAGTACTGCTGGTTTTAATTTTGCCTTCCCCTACACTGGTTGCTTTACTAAGTCTTAAGAACCAAGTCTGCCCTACTATTTTATCAATAGCTAGGGAGAGAATAGATTCAAGCCTTTCCAAAGGCCATTATTACAAAGGGAAACATAATCAGCTTCATCAAAGATTTGAAATCAGGTTGCTAATTCCATTCCTGATAATGATAACTGTTACACTAAACACACTTTATGTGGGTATTATATATATATATATATATATATATATATATATATATATATATATATATATCACCCTTCATGGTCCTGATGATGGAACAGTAGAACTGAAATGCCATAGTGTCAACTTCTTGATAAATCTCTCCTTCCACTTGGATTTCCTTGTCATCAATTTTTCTACATATATAAAGTCTGGTAGTATTATGAGATACTGCTGAGGCGCCCTGGGTTAGTGGTAATGATGCTTCGGCCCCGAAACCATGCCTGAACCCAGGGTCATCATCTGATGAAGACTTTACTGGAAGCAAAACTGCTTCTTTTGCGGCAGTTCTTGTATATAATCTACATAGATATATATATATATATATATATACATATATATTAGATATATATATTTAATTCATGGAATTTAGACTGCGACCCCTGGGTTTCATGAAGTTTTTTGCAAAACAACAATCATCAGGCAGTTAAGTAAATGAAAGAAAAAAAAATAATACAGTAGCTCTATCCTAGATATTGAGCACTCTCCATATTATATTGCACTTGGTTCGACACAACCCACATAGGGATTTAGTGACAACCAACATTGTTATAATATATATATATATATATATATATATATATATATATATATATATATATATATATATATACTTGGAAAGTCTCCTGTCAGTTCATATTAAGAAAAAATAAAGCCTCTTTAGAGTGATATTACCTTAGTTCCCTTAGGTCCTCACATCATATTCATTACATTATATAAGATTTCCTTCTCAAAATTACCAAACTTAAATAATCAATAGCATCTTACTCGAAACGACACAACTTCATAGAAGAGTGTGTCCACATGTGAAGTAAGATCCTCGTCTGATTTACAAACTTACATCAAGAGCTACCCAACAAGTTTTCAAGTTATTCAAAATGATTTTTTTTAACAGACCTCATAAGTAAATCAACGTATCCATAGTCTAACCTTCAAACAAATACTTATTATTATTATTATTTAACATAATCTCCTTCCTTGTCAATGCACATAATTTAGTTTTGAATATTAATCTTAAAATATATGGTAAAAATTTAATTTCAGAACTCAGCTAGTACATATATGACATGCTGCAAACCTACTAAGGTACAATTTCACACACACACACACACACACACACACACACACACACACACACACACATATATATATGTATATAAATGACTTTTGAAAAAAGGAGGGTCCTTTTCATTTAGTTTTATTATTTTAAACTGATTTAATAAAATGATTCCCCTGATTTAATTAATTATAAAATTTTTCTGTACCCAGAATTTGTTTATATTAATGTGTGTATATATATATATATATATATATATATATATATATATATATATATATATATATATATAATTATTTATTAAGCTTAGTTTATCTTTAGCATTCGGTCAGAAATATAGGGCACCCAGGGAGATTCATACTGTTGCCTTAACTCACTAAGCATTGTATCACCCTAGACGCCCACATACACACATATACATATATGTATATTTACACATTAATATATATACATACAACCACAAACACATTTATGTGTGTTAGTATATATATATATATATATATATATATACACACTTGAAAACTAAAACACTTATGCTGACAGTAGCAAATGAAATTATACTCAGTTACAAAATTATTGTTGAGCATATATATATGTGTGTGTGTGTGTGTGTGTGTGTGTGTGTGTGTGTGTGTGTGTGTGTGTGTGTGTGTGTACAAATATGAAAAAACATGGGTTTCAGAGAATTATTTTATTGAGTTTGAGTTGTTTGCCAACATTAAATGTTTCAGTTTTTAAACCTTCATCAGGGCATAGAATTTTTAAATGAAACAGAAAGATGAGAAAGTTTTAAAATATTCCGTTTCCAATTCATGTAATGTGAGTTTTCAAAAATTCCTTTTAAAAACATAACATATTTCTTTAAAAAAAGCAATTAATAACACATCAGTCTATCTGTTCTTATTTCTTTTTATCATTTTGTTCATATCTACCAATGTTAAACATTCCATAACACATCCATACATGTATGAGAGAGAGAAAAAGAGAGAGAGAGAGAGACACTCAAGATAAAAATAAGCACTGTGTGGTATTTATATACATATCTTAATAGCAATGAGTCTAATTGAAGATAGTGGAATGATTAATAGTTGCCATTCAGATTTTTCTTGGTTGACATGATTTTGAAGAATTAATTTTTTTCACAATCATGACATTTATTGAGATGAAAAAAAATTCAGCATTACTCCTTGAAAATTTACTAGATCATGGATAATTTGATTATTTTTATTTTATGAGGGTCATTCAATAAATAAGGTGAATTTTGCCTTAGGAGTTGACAGTAGAGAAGCACTGTTTACTATTGGACCTTTTTTCAAGGAAATCAATAGTGATGAGTCCTTTTATCTCCCAGAACACTGTCAGCATGGCCTCCTTTACTGACCACTGCACCTGCAACTTTTTCTTTAGTGTCTTTCCACTCCATAGACAGTCTTTTTTACTTTGGCTCATAGTGGAAAAACCCATATTTAGCCCATTTGTAAACATTTTTTTGACTAAAATGGGCTTCTTCATACACATCACACATTCTTCTGTAAATTTAACATGGTTTGCACTTCTCAGCCAACAAAAATTTGATGAAAGACCTCTGTTTAAGCCTCGAACAGTCTGTTTAATTTACTGCCATTTTCAATAGCCTCAAAAGAAATATTTTTGTACAATCAAAATAAATTTTTGCCATAAACCAATTTACATTCATGGAAAACAATTCTAACAAGAAATTATTTTTCTTTTTTAAAAATTCTCTTTATTTATTGAATGATCCTTGTATCATAATATTGCTATATTATCCACAAAATAATGCCAGAATAAACTGCTGATAAACTAATTTCAAACAATGCAGAACTTACTTTTACTGAAAAAAAAATTTAAACATTTATCATGCTTTTTTTTAAAAAAAATCTTCCCCTTATTTATTGAATGACCCTCATATATACTTTATCTACAATCAAGTATCATATATGATATGGTAAAATGTTCTTTTGGTTTTGTGGATAGTTGTGATATATATAGATATAATCTTATAAGTACAATACTATAAGTATAATACTAAGAAATTAATGTTTGTTTGATAATTACCATCTCAACTTCTGGTTTGGTTTGGTTTCTTTGTTTAATGGCATATCAACCTTTGTAGATTATTTAATGCCATAGCTATTCTCCTAGAAGAACAGTAGTGGGACTATTTAACCCATAGTTGGGAGGATAAAGGGGTTCATACCTTTCCCAAGGGTATTTACCCAAAAGTGAATGTATTAGCGCGACTGTAGTACAAACTCACTTACTATGATTCCGCAATCCATGGCTTTAACCATTACACTACGAGGACACCCCACTCAACTTCTGAAATATATATATATATATATATATATATATATATATATATATATATTTCAGCATGTTTGATTGAATAATAAAGACACATTTTGTCTATATAATTCTATTAGGATTCTTTCAAGTTTCCGAACAAGTGCTTTGATTTTAGGTTAGAGTTGGTAGATGAATTTACCAAAATTGTCCCGAGTGCTTTCAGACCATTCATAGGCCATCATCAAGGGTTGTTTGCAATTGTAAAAATTGTTCTTTCTAAAGTTTTTAAAGTTTTTTTTAACATTTTGAAAATTATGTAAATGTATAATTAGATTAAACTGAGATGCTGATGACACATAACAAATTTAAAACAGAACACTATCAATGGAAATAGAACATTTAAAAATTTTCTATCTTTTTCACTTCATTAATAACACTTTTTACATTTGCAAACAAAACCTGATGATGACTTTTGAACGGTCTGAAAGTGCTCTGGATAATTCCAGTAAATTCCTCTACCAACTCCAACCTAAAACCAAAGCTCTTATCAAGAAACTTGAAATGATGCTAATAAGATTATATAGACAAAATGTGCCCACCTACACATATATATATATATATTATTATATATATTCAAACAGGTGTCATTATCTTGGTTGTTGTAGGTTAAGCATAGACTGCTATTGATAGGTTATTTACCATATGGAAATCTAATCTCTCAAATAGAATAAAATGGGAATTCTTCCAAGATATAGCCATGTTAGTATTACTGTATGGTAGCACCACTTGGACTCTCATGAAATGCTTGTTGAAAAAAGCTAAATGGAAACTATACTAGGATGCCATGTGTTGTTTTGAACAAATCCTGGAATCAGCACCCTATAAAACAGCTGCTGTGTGGCCACTTACCTCCCATCTCACAAACCATCCAAGTAAGATGAGCAAGACATGCTGGGCACTACTAGAGAAGCAGGTATGAAGTTATCTTATGGGCTCCGATACATGCACATACCAATGTTCGACGAGTAGCAAAAACTAACATTCATCAGTTCTATGTGGATACCAGATACCATCTAGAGAACCAACCAAGAGTGATGGCTAATAAGAACAGATGTCAAAAGAGAGTCTAAGGACTCCACGCCCTGATGAGGATGTTGATGATGACATTTTAACCACTGTACCTTCTGATTTTTTTCTAATCACTGTTATATTTGGTAACATTCATGGAACTATAAACTTTGCAGAAAAACCAAGAAGTTGATAGAACTATTAACTTTGAAAAAAATGTTCAATGTGAGTTATATTATATGAAAAAGCTTAAAATTCCTTCAGTCTGTATGGTCAGTTTCTATATATATATATATATATATATATGGAAAATGGAAGTAAATTTATGGTATGTAAATGTACGAATATGAATAAAATAAGTATTCAGAGTATGATTTTATTTATTGTTGAATTATTCACCAATATCAAATGTTTCAGTTTTTACATTTAACCATCATCAGGGTATTTAGATATGTGATGTATCTTCTGAATTATATATAGTTTTTTATTCTTTAAAATGAAACAAAAAAGTAAGTTTTTAAAAGAGTATTTCCTTTAGTGGTGTTCTGTTTCAAAACTGTCTAATATAATTAGTGTCTGAAATTTATTTTTAAAAATTTTCTTAAAAAATATAAATAGAATATACATATATATATATATATATATATATATATATATATATATACGTATTCTACCGTTCTATTTTTTTCTCTTCCTTCTCTTTTTCTTTTCTTTTCTTTTCTTTCATTTCTTTTTACATATTCACCACTTTGTTGTGTTGCAGTTAGCAAATAATTCAACTATGAATAAAATCATCCTCTGAAGAACTTGTTTTTGTGCGCAAACACACACACACACACACACACACACATACACACACACACACACACATATATATATATATATATATATATATTATGACAGTACATAGAGTTAACATCACTGCCAAAGATGGATTCTTTGTTTGTCACATATGTGACTGGGTTTAAAAGGGTGAAGTTGGCCTGATGGGGTCACAAGCATGCCCATGTGTGCTCTTTGCAAGAATGAGGAGGTGGCCTTCTTCTATAAAGAAGTGGCAGTCACTATATACATATATATATATATATATATATATATATAGTGACTGCCACAATATATATATTTATAATTATCTATCTATCTATATATATATATATATATATATATATAGTGACTGCCACA
This sequence comes from Sepioteuthis lessoniana, assembly GCA_963585895.1. Lineage (NCBI taxonomy): Eukaryota > Metazoa > Mollusca > Cephalopoda > Myopsida > Loliginidae > Sepioteuthis > Sepioteuthis lessoniana. Next base: position 47,875 of record CAUZXS010002444.1, on the reverse strand, counting down.
ATATATATATATTTATAATTATATATATATATATATATATATATATATATATATATAATTATCTACAAACTGTTCCCCCCCAATAAGGTTTTAAGAGGAACAACTTTTCATGATGTATAATATGATTTTTTCACCAAGTGCTCAACTACATAATTTCAGGGGCTTATATTATAATAATTTTAAATGATGGCAAACAATCTGCTCTTCTAAATCATAAGCTGAGAGGAACAATCTGTTTTAAAAAGGCTAGCTCTATGCCAAACATGGCAGAGCTGGTTAAAAATCCAACGTTACATATGGAACCCAAGCTACATTCAGGCAACTCTATGTTTCTTGCTTGGCACTCATCAAGCAGGTAGATGGTACTGGTAGCTACAATAAAGTTGGGGGTCAAAGATGCCTATTTTGGACAGAGTATAAATACTTTTCAAGAGTGTTCAACTTCTGTTATAAAAAGGACTATATTTTATAGCTCCTTCCATAATAGAAATTGACAAAGTGAAAGGCTTTTTCAAACAGGTTGTTTCTCTCAGCTTATTTTTGGGAGAAGCAGCTTTTTTATAATAATTTTAACATATGTATATATTGGAATGGTGTTTAATAATCATAATAAAACCTTGTTCCATGTGTCAGTATTTCCTCAAGTAAAATTTCTAATTATTAAATTTTGAATATTTTAAAATATTCACTATGAAAAGGTACTATTTTTTTTAATAATTTGAATTTCTGATGGAGTGGTAAATAGTATAATAATTCTAAGTATGTAATAGATGAATTCATTCCCAGTAAGATATATATATATATATATATATATATATATATATTCTGAGTTAGTCAGTCAGATTGAAGGAACAAAGGGGGCCAAACTGGAAAAAGTTGGACAGTTGAGAACAGATCAGATGAACTGAAAAATAAAAAGATATAGGAAATAGACTTTAAGGGGTTAAACCAGCACATACCCACTTACAGAAACAGACTGAGATAAACACAAATAATTCCCAATAGATAAATAATTTTTATTCTGCAACATGTGTTACATATCTGTTACATATCTGTTACATATGTGTTACATATCTCTGTATATTCATATTATTCATCAATAAACCTATGGAGTAATCATAAAAAATATTTATTTCATATAACAAATATTTCTTTTTAAACATAATTTCTTTCTTGTCAATGCACTTAATTCAGCTATTGTGTCATAGTACATACAGACTCCCTCCTCTCTATTTGTCTCTCACTCTCTCAAGATATGTGTGGGTGGATAACAATAAATATATATAAGTATATGTAGATTTGATCAAACAAATCCACACCTTAGTTTTCTGAATTAAAAAATATAAAAAATACTTTTTTTTTTCTCCAGTGAAGATTTTTTTTTTCCTTCATTCCACTTTTTCCGATTATAGCCTGAAACTACAATATAAGATTTCCATTTCTAGCATCCACAAGATAACCAAATTTATTTTGGAAAACTTCAGCTCATTATATAAATGAATAGTTTGCTATTTTGTTAATGGAATTATAAAATGAAAAAGAGCTATGACCAAGACTTGAATGATCATGCCCCTCCATAGCTTCCTTTACAATAACTTACCATAGGATAGATGGGGGAGTGGATTCCAGTTGCCTTCTCCATTGTTTAAATCTCAACAGTTATACGATGCCATGCTGGAGAATTAAGAACAAACTTGTAAATGACATTCTTTTATGGACTTACATTAGAGTGTTTGCCAATGGCCTGGGAGACCTGGGTTCAATCCCAGGTCAAGTCATACCAAAGACACAAAAAATGGTATTTGATGCTACCTTGCTTAACACTCAGCAATATAAGGTATGTATCAAGGGTAAAGTGGAGCAATCCAGGGAAAGGAGTAGCACCCTCCCCTACACCTTGGTGTAGTAGCTATCAAAAAGGGAGCCTTTGGGACACCCTTGACTATGGTCTCTAATTTTACTTTACTTACACATAGACGTGCCAGTGTTGGCTGATTAGCAAAGACATATCTATCAGCTCTGTGTGAACACTGGATACAGTGTAGAGGACCTGCTAGGAGCAATGAATAACAAGGGTAGATGGCAAGAGAGAGCCAGGGAATTCTGTACTATCAGCACAACTTGATGATTGATATATATATATATATATATATATATGTGTGTGCATGTGTGTGCACGTATATATATATATATATATATATACATGTGTGTGTAGACATGTTGAATCCTATCTCACCTGAGGATCAGCAATGTGAAACTCTGAGTTGTGAGTTTTTATCTTGTTTTATTATCATCCTATTTCATACTTGATATTTATTATGTATATATATCTGTGTATGTGTGAGTATATATATATATACATACGTATGTACGTATATATGTGTGTGTGTGTGTATGTGTGTATACACATATATGTATGTGTGTTCAAATATATGTATATATATATATATATAGTATTGCCCATAAATAAGTACAGTGTGAATAGTTTTTATAAAATGTTAATTTCTTTCTAAAATAAATATACTGGGGTTCTTTTATTTCTAGTGTAACATTATGCCATCTAAACAGATATAAATAGGTGTCATATATGACCAAACTCTACAACCTTGAAACTCTGTAACTAAAAATAAATTTCCATAAATGAATATAAGAAGTATACTTATTTTTGAACATATTCATATTTTTTATGACTATTTACAATGTTAGGATAATTTTTTAACCTACTTGCAACTCCCTTAATAAATTATAACCACAAAAAAATTATTGAGCTACCAAACATTTACATTTTAATTGGTGTTTCTCTAAAAATCTACTTTAGATATTTCTAAGATATTATAGATGGAAGCTAATCCAAATAGCTTGCTTTTTGGTAATTAGTATTTGATTGACAAACAAGAAATACTGTTAATATTTCAATGACTATTTATGCTATCATCAGATTATTGTCAATGGCAGCGACTTGACACAATACATCAATGAATTCACACTTTTTGAATTTGTGAGATAAATCTTTATAAACATCTTCCTGCTCTGATGAATTATTACCCAGGAATTCTCTTGTCTGTTAATTTTAAGATAAGCTCTTGGTTGCTTGAATTCTGTGATATAATTGTTTAGTTTTTTGAAAGTTTTTTTTTTTTACTTATATGAGGTGACCTTTTTTTACTTAAATGAGGTGACTTTCCTTAGTTTAGCTTACAGCCCAGTTGACTGGGGCTGTAGAATATACTGTTTGCATCTCTGCAGAGGGGTAAGAACCCCCCACCACTAATGAGTGTCCTGGATATGACATTAAACCATCTGATGGTGAGATTTCGGAAATGTGAAATACACCTTCATTTCCATTTCAACCAGGTCCACTCTGGCCCCAAGTGGTAGCACCTGATAGGGTCCTATTTAGGGTGAGGGCAAATAGAACTGTTTGACTGTTTAAACTGAGTGCAAACAAATGATTGATGTTTAGTTGAATTGTTAGTGATACATAACAATACTTGGAACCATTTAACTGTGTCCAAATTAATGAATAGTGTTAAATAGAATAATAAGTGTTAAATTGCAATACTTGTAACCACTTCATTGTGTGCAAATTATTAGTGTAAGATAGCAATAATTGAAACGATTTAACTGTGTTGAAACAATAGCAATATTAGTGTGCAAACAAATCAGTTCCGACTCATATCATGTATATCTATTTAACTGTGTGCAAACAAATAACTGATGTTAAATTGTCACGGTAACATTGCAATGCATGAAACCATTCAACTGTGTGCAAACAAATAATTAATTGTAAATAGAATTATACGTCTAAGATAGCAATATTTGAAACCATTTAACTGTGTGCAAAAAAATGAGCTCAGGCTTGTTTAAAAATGTTATAAACAAAATGTTATTATAATATATACGTATAAACAGGATTTGGCATTAAATAACCAACAATGGTTGATATGCTATAAAACTCAACCAAATGAAACAGCTTAGCTTAGTTTGGCACAAAACTAGAGTATGGTGCACCCAGTGAGAATTAAAATCACTAGCCTTGCTTACAAACCATTATACTGTTACAAGCATTGTGTGAATTTAGCAAATTATGTGTAACATGTTTGTAACAAAATGTACCTTGATATTGTAACAGAGAAGTCTTCCAAGTACAAAAGAGTTGATGCTGAAAGGAATTATAAATAAATCAAATCAATATTAAAACAAATAACAGGAAGTTGAGTTGGAAAAACATTAGTTTTTTATGTATTATTTTGACATTAATTTACAAAATATCTTTTTGAGTGAGCATTATTTTTTGCACGTGTACAATGTGTGTAAATATTTTTAATGTTCTTTTTTTAATTGCTTACTTGCATGTTAGTCCTTAATTCCTTTAGGGGTAAAGATTAGTTATTATTGTTAAAATTTAGATTGATATTTTTAGTCCAGCAGCTGGAGAATCTAAGACCTGGGTCTGTCCTCTTTGACTGCTGGACTGCTACTGGCCTCAGATTGGAAATAGCTAGTATAGTCAGACCAACTAGATTTTGAAGGCAAAATAGAGAAGAGTTATTTTGGAAATTATGACACTTGTGAATCATTTCCTATTTTTAGATGTGATGAAATACTTTTATGAGGAACTATTACAACATCCTTATCTTTGTTGTTTTGATCACTGTGATTCAGCAGACGAGGCCGACTTGGCAATGCTCATCTCCTCTCCAAGTATGCAAGAGAGTCTAGAAATAGAAAAAAAAAATTCTTTTAATAATTTTGTGAGCTAACGACATTTTTTCAGGTTTACTTGGTTTGGTTAATTTATTTAATGGCATATCAACTCCTTATGGATTATTTAATGCTAAAATTTGATTCATTTGTAAACATTTGTTTGTAATCATAACTATACTTCAATTGTTCCATTAAAATGAAATTGTTTATAATCATTTGTTTACACTGTTATTTAATATCAAGTATTCCTATCTAATACAAATAATTCTTGTATAGTTTCAAGTGTTTTTAAGACAAATAATTTATTCACAATTATATAGCTTCTAGTAACTATTCCTATTTGGTAATAATATATAGCTTCTAGTGTTCCATAGCCACAATTAACGCCCAGTGCGAAATAGACATATAATGTTCATAACGATAGAACATATAAAGAACATAGGAATCTCGAAATTCGAAAACACATAACGACTTGTTTGTTCAGGTACAAAACCTTTTTATTACTTTTGAGTTAAAGGTTTCGACATAAGGAGGAGAGACACAATCTTCTATGCTGTCTTATTCATTTGGCCCCCATCTCGAGCGGCCCCCATGGGATGCAAACTCACCTCACATCTGCGAGCTCCAAAAGTCGATCCTCCTCGTTTGGCGTCTAGTATTCAACTCTCTAACTTTCTTCAAATCTCCCACAAACTTCCGTGTGCTTCCGGTGCGTGACGTCACCCACACCCTGTCACCTCGTTCCGTCATCTCGGGCTATTGTGACATCTCTGAGTGGCACGTCCGCCCCGCGTGTGCGTTACCACCTACATCAAGGTTTGCACCAAACTAACCCATGTGCTGAGCCGAAAGGTTCTCAACCTAACTAAACTCAAAGGCATGGACCGAAATCCCTTGGCCATTACATTACACTAGTAACTATTCCCATCTTATCATAATATATGGTTTCAAGTGGACTTTGCCGTTCTGGCTGACCACAGGGTAAAACTGAAAGAAAGTGAAAAGAGAAATAAGTACTTAGATAAGTATCTTGCTAGTGAACTGAAAAAAAACTATAGAACATGAAAGTGACGGTGTTACCAATTGTAATATGTGCACTCTGTACAGTTGCCAAAGGATTGATAAAGGGACTGGAGAACTCGGAAATCAGAGGATGAGTAGAGACTATCCAAACTACAGCATTGTTGAGAACAGCCAGAATACTGAGATGAGTCCTAGAGACTTGAGGAGACCTCTCTCTCAAACTCCAGTGAAAAATGATCAGCTAAAGCTGGTGTGAAAAACTCTCAAAAAAGTATAATAATAATAATATAGATGCATGGTTTGGAAAAGTGATCCACTGGGAATTGTGCAAAAAATTGGAATTTGACCTTGTGAACAAGTGGTATTTGCACAACCCAGAATCCATCCTGGGGAATGAGAGGCTCAAAATTCTCTGTGATTTTGAGATACAAGTAGATCACCTAATCTCAGCTAAATGACCTGCACCTTGTGATAGTCAACAAAAAATAGAGAACCTGCCAGACCACAGAGTAAAATCAAAAGTAAGTGAAAAGAGAGATAAATATCTCAACCCTGCTAGAGAACTAAAAAACTATAGATCATGAAAGTGACTGTGATACCAATTGTAATTGGTGCACTTGGAAGGATCCCCAAATGATTAATAAAGAGGCTAGAAGACTTAAAAATCAGAGGATGAGTAGAGACCATCCAAACCACAGCATTACTAAGGTCAACCAGAATACTGAGAAGAGTCCTGGAGACTTGAGGAGACCTGCTATCACTCAAACTCCAGTGAAAAACCATGTGCAAAACTCTCAAAGGAATAAGATAATAATACACAGAAATTACAGAGAACACAATAAAACCCGTAAATATTTAAGAATTAATGAAGTGTATGTATTGATCATACTACAAATCAAGAAAAAATAAAAGAATTCTATAGGAGAATAGGAAACATATTAAGAACAGAATCATATGCAAAAAATAAATTTGTAGCAATTAACACTCTGGCAATATTAGTGGTGACGTAGTTTTAACATAATAAATTGGATGTTAGCTGAAATAAAAAAGAAAGATACTGAAGTTAGGAAACAAATAACTTGCCACAAAATGGATCACTCAATTGTAAATATAGAATGTCTCTACATCAAGAAAGAAAACTAGAATTGATCTGTAAAGCAATGACAATAAGATTAAAGAAATACTTTGACACTACAATAGATTAGATGCTACACTTAGTAAACACACATGAAAAGCATGAGAAAAAAAATATGGTTATAGGAGGTGCCCATGGTGTAATGGTTATCGTCGTAGGAAATGGACAAGGCGACATGAGTTCAAAACCTGGACGAGCCTGATTGCATTTCACGTAGCACTAATACCCTTGGGAACGGTATGAATCCAATTATTCTCTCTCCAGCTATGGGTAAATAGTAGGGCAGACTAGGTTCTTCAGCCTTGCTGAGGCAACTAGTCTAAGAGAAGGAAAACTCTGAATTCACACCTGTTAAACTCCACTTAAGAATTGACCGTGTGTCATATCCTGCCCGAGCAGAGGGGTTGGGTAAATAGGATGAGAAAAAAAATATTCAATTAGTAAAGAAAGTAATAAATTTGTTAAACAACTTGACCTCACGCCGAAAGAAATAAATATAAAAGATAAAGCAATTTCCCCATTAGACTTAAACTCTTTTTTGCATGAGTTTGCTCCATTTGCTGATTATATGATTAATTGTTTTGTCTTTGTCACCACATAATCTATTGTTTTTTCAATTTAGAGAAAGTTTCAAATTATTAAATCCATATCATAAATCCAGCATCAACAAAATGTCTTTTTCCTTGCAAGAGACATCACATTAAATGACTTACATGAGTTAGGTTTTTATAGTAATTTGAACATATTGGCTCATTGGCCTAGTGGGTAGTGTTCGCCAATAATCCAGGAGACCTGGGTTCAATCCCAGGTTGCATCATACCAAAGACTTTAAAAATGGTACTTGATACCTCCTTGCTTAACACTCAGCAATATAAGGTACGTATCAAGGGTAAAGAGGAGCAATCCAGGGAAAGGAGTAGCGCCCTCCCCTACACCTCGGTGTAGTAGCTATTGAAAAGGAAGCCTTCTGGTTACCCTTGACTACGGTTGCCAACTTTACTTTACTTATTTTTCTCAGAATACATCAGTGGTTATTTATTTCAGACAAGAAGTTTTTTTTTTATGGCTTATAAACAAGACAATAATTTAACACTACCTTAATTAGAATTTGAACTTGGTTTACCAATTTTATTTTTGATCCTGAACAACACTGCACAACCATTACCTTAAAAATATTGTTGAAATGGCTGTAAATTTTTGAGAAGACAAATAATATACATCTACAATAGATACCTGAAAAAATCTCTGATCGCTTTTAAAAGCATCTTATTTACTAATTCTCATAAATTTCTGTCAGTTTTAGTCTTTTAATAATGAATAAATTTATAAGTAAATGAAACACATTTTATAACAGAAATATCAAAGAACTACCATTTTTCTGATTTAGTTTTAAAAAAGGTGAAAATATGAAATCAAAAAAAATGAATATTATTCCATGATGTAATAGATTATTAGGGTCCCATATGCATGATATTTCTCAGTACAATAAAATTTGCCTGTCAGCATCCATCCCCTTTCTTAGTAATAAGTAAAAGATCTTAAACTTTTTTCTAATCAATTCAGTGAGATACAATGTTGAGTCCTTCATGGAATTCATTGGGTCAATGGAGGTTTCTTGGCAATGCCCATCTCCTCTCCAAGTAATATGTAATAAGTACAAACAAAATTTTTGAAAATCAGTTCAGATTATTGCATGATCAAGTATATCATGAGGGTCCCTACATGACATTTTTTGGAACAGTGAAGTTTACTTAGCAGTGCCCATCTCCTCTCTAATTAATATGTGACAAGTATAAATACAAGGGTCATATACAGAGAATTTATTTTTCAGAATTGTTTTCCATTACTCTGCATTGGTTGGGATTGCAAAAATTATTTTAAACTCACAAAAATATTTGTTTTGAGACTATTCAAAATGGTAGAAAATCAGAGTACTTCAGGTCTGATGTTTCAGAAGTGAAAATCCTGTAAAATTTACAGAAGAATGTGTGATGTGTATGGAGAAGAATGTCTTAGTCAAAAAATGGTTACAAATACACTCCAAGTCTGAGTCAAAAAGACAGTCCATGAAGTGGAAACACACTGACTCACCAGCAAAGAAAAAGTTCCAGGCACAGCAGTCAGTAGAGAAATTGATGCTGACAATATTCTGGAACATGAAAAGACCAATTACTACTGAGTTACTTGAAAAAATTCCAACTATTAACAGTGCTTCTTATTCAAAATGGTTAAGAGCATGGAAAATGAAACCAGAAAACTAAGTTTGAGTTCTGGCTGAGATAGTTTGTGTTCTCTTTATAATAATATATTTGAATATTCATTTTTATTATTCATGGTTTTCTGACTATTGTTTTCATCTTTATTGTTATATTCACAACGTTTTGGTCAATATGTCCTCCAGCCTTCTTCAGGTGTTTGTCGAACTCAGAAGCCTACATAGAACTTTGAACCACATCCTTTATTTAATCCACGGGAGTTGCTTTCTCTGATTCCGTTAACCATAACCAGGTACAATTGTTAAGTATTCCTGTATTGTTACTCACCTGCAGTCAGGATTGAACCTGCAACCTCCAGGTGATTGTCTTTTTAGAAGCTTAGGGAACCAATGCCTACAACCACTACGCAATGCTGGAGGTTGCAGGTTCAATCCTGACTGCAGCCATGTAACCATATAGGAATTGTTGGCAACCTTAGTCAAGGGTGACCCTTTTCGATAGCTACTACACCAAGGTGTAGGGCAGGGCGCTCCTCCATTCCCTGGATTGTTCCACTTTACCGCTGATCCTTACCTTATAATGCTGAGTGTTAAGCAAAGCGGCATCAAGTACCATTTTTTGAGTCTTTGCTATAACTCGACCTGGGATTGAACCCTGGTCTCCTGAACCTTTAGCAAACACTCTACTCATTAAGCCAATAACACTTATACTTAGTTATGGTTAACGGAATCAGAGCAAACGACCCCGATGGATTAAATAAAGAACATTGTTCAAAGTTCAAAGTTCTGTGTAGACTTCCAAGTTTGACAAGAAACACCCGAAGAAGGCCAGAGGACATATTGGCTGAAACATTGTGAATATTACCATAAAGCTGAAGAAAATTATCCGAAAACTGTAAATGATAAAAACCATCATGCTTCATCTAAAAAATTCAGACAACTTGAATATTCATCTTTTGAAAAGGGCTGGATCAGTAATAATTCTTTACTTCTGGTGCCATATAACTCAGTACAACTTATCATATGTCATTTAGAGAGGAGATGGGCACTGGCAAGAAAATTCTGGTGCTACAAGAAATGCCATAAAGGTGCCCATGGTGTAATGGTTATCGTCGTAGGAAATGGACAAGGCGACATGAGTTCAAATCCTGATTGCATTTCTCATAGCACTAATACCCTTGGGAACGGTATGAATCCAATTATTCTCCCTCCAGCTATGGGTAAATAGTAGGGCAGACTGGGTTCTTCAGCCTTGGTGAGGCAACTAGTCTAGGAGAAGGAAAACTCTGAATTCCACTTAAAAATTGACCTTGTGTCATATCCTGCCCAAGCGGAGGGGTTGGGTAAATAGGATAAAGGGCATAACACTCTAATGAGTGACTAGATGATGAAATAATTAGATTTTGATTTTTCATTAGCAGATGTTTTTGATACCAGCTAGTTAGTTGCATCATATTCATAAGTTTCTTTGATTATTTTAAAGGTTCAAGGACCAGTTTTGCTCAATTGGTGGCAAAATTGAAAACAGACTCGTTCAGTATTTTCTACCTTTGGAAAATGCTGAAAAAAATTAAATGAAGACGTCTATGCAATTAAACAACTTAAATAATAAAGTAGTGATATTCAAATATCTAGAGCACTGTTAGACATCTCGACTTCTGTCTGGATATCTCGGAAGAAGTCTACATGTGTCTGTGCCAATTCGAAAAAAAATTTTTTAATTATTCTCGATAGTTTTGAACAAACATCTATCTATCTATCTATCAGTGTGTTTGTAGACTGTTTCATACATGTGACCATACATTTTTATTTGTGTTTTTTTTTTTTTTTCTGATAGTTAAATTGATAATTACGTGATATGTCATATATTCAATTTGAAGCTGGTTTTGATATATTTGAATCTCTCTATATCTCAATGTGTGTGAATTTATCTATCTATCTATTACAGTGTGTTTATCTATATATCTCAGGGTATCTTATCTATCTATCTATCTATCTCTCACTGTGTATCTATCTATCTATTACAGTGTATGTATCTATCTTTCTCAGGGTGTTTATCTATCTATCTATCTATCTATCTCTCACTGTGTGTGTATCTATCTATCTATTACAGTGTATGTATCTATCTTTCACAGGGTGTTTATCTATTTATCTATCTCTCGCTGTGTGTCTATCTATCTATCTATCTATTACAGTATATGTATCTATCTTTCACAGGGTGTTTATCTATCTATCTATCCCAGCCTGTTCACCTATCTATGTATTTATGGACTGTTTTATGTGTGCGACCACACATTTTTATTTGTGTTTCTTTTGCGTAAGTATTGGATAAATAAATAGATAATTATGTGATATAAATGGATGCTCATCAATTTCAACTGATGTTCTTTTTTTCCTTAAAGTGATGATGAATCCAGCATGGCATATTGTATTTTGTCCGTAACTGTTTTGAATGTTCAATATTTTCTGCCATGAGAAAATGCAGCACCCATAAAAAAATAAGATTTAAATGAAGATGTTAAGAGAATAGTGTGAATGTTGAGGCAAATTTAGAGTACTGAGTTTGTAATGAAATTTACCTTTATGTTATAGCAGAGAAGTTTTCTGAGTGCCATGATAAAAAGGTTAATATAAAACAAACAACAGGAGTTTGAGTTGAAATAGACATTGTTGTTTTATGTATTATTTTTAATCATAAACAACAGCTTACCAAAGATATATGTTGTGTGAGTATTAATCTTTGTATTTGTTCATTTTATGTATTTGCTTTACTTTTCCTTTTAAAATATTTACTTGCTTGTCCGTTCCAAAATTCTTTTGAGAATATAACTTATTTACCTTTGTATGGTGATTTTGGGGGCTGATTATTTTTGTTTCATTTGACTCCTGAAAACAGCTGAGCTGTTACTATACTGCTGCGGATTTTGATCTATTTATACTCACTAGCTTTTTGGTGGTAAAATAGAGAAGTGTTCTTTCTGGAAACCATGGAACATATGGGTCTTTTTCTTATTTTTAGATTTACTGACACCTGTGGGTCTTTGTTCTATTTTTAGATTCGGGAATAAATGGGTCTTTTTCTATTTTCAGATTTGGGAACACTTGGGTCTTTTTTTTTTTCTATTTTTAGATTTGGTGAAAGATATTGATCTTTTTTCTATTTTTAGATTTGAGGATATACATTGGTCTCTCTCTTTTTAGATTTGGGGACACATGTGGCTTTTTTTTCTATTTTTAGATTTGAGGATATATGAATCTTTTTTCTATTTTAAGTTTTGGTGACACACATCGGTCTTTCTTCTATTTTGGGTTAAGAACTATTACAAATTCACACTCTACTGAGCAACTTATAAAAACTAATGATGTTTAAACGTCTCGATAAAGTCAGTGCCAATTTGAAGGAAAATAATAAAATTAGTTTTGATACTTTTGAACATCCATTTTATTTTCAAATTCTTAATATAAACTGTTTTAGTACTGTTTACTTGGAAATAATCTATCAGGAATGATGGGAAAAACATTCCACGGTTTAGAGCTGGAAAATCTGGGGTTTTTTTGGTTTGTTTTTTAACAAAACTTTTTACTAGAGCTTTTATGTTTATGCCTGTTTTCTGTATTAGATACATAAAGATATTTAAACTGCACTCAGAGTTTGATATCATTCATCTAATTATACATTTATCAGTTGTTTATGTCAAAAGATATCAGCTACCCCTAAATAACACTTATTTCATTTTTATTGTAATTCCTTTTTATACGTAAACATTTGAATAATTTAGTTTTATATATATTTTAATGTTTCATGTTTCATAATACTTTAATGTTTCATGTTTCATAATACTTTAATGTTTCATGTTTCATAATACTTTAATGTTTCATGTTTTATACATTAATGTCTCGTATTTTCAAAATACCTCGATATTTTATATTTAATATATTAATGTCTCATACATTTTTAATATTTTAATGTTTTATATAATTTATAATACAATGTTTCATAATACTTTGATATTTCATGCTTTGTACATATTTTTAATCTTTGTGGCAAAACTATAGAGTGTTTATTTATAGACTTTGACTTCAAGAGAATTATTGGTTATAAAAATTGTTTTTAATGACATTTCATTTGATAATGAGAAGCTTGTTTATTGTCTCAAAGAATTTTCAAATTTGAAAATTATTTTAACATATATATTGATTAAAATTTGGAATAAAGTTCAATAGATGAAGAAATATTTTTGTAAACCAGATTGACATGTTTTCAAATGAATCTATTATGAAAAACTGATTAACATTAAAAGGGAGAAAAGTGGGATAATTTATGTCAATCTGATTTTTCAAAATGTCTTTTTCATATGTATATATAAAACCAGGCTTTCTCTTAACTATTGTTTGTCAAAAACTAAACATTATCATTGATTTTTTTTCTTGTCATCCTACAAGATTTTTTTAACACATTATAACCCAATTTTTTAATTTTCTGATTCATAATGAAAATTTTTTAAGCAAACTCAGAAAAATGGATAGTAAACACACTGAAAAATTCATTTAATCTTTATCGCTGTAAATATAAATATAGATTTTATTTATTCAAAGTATACATTATATTAACGAAAATATAAGTATTTCATGAGATTTTCATATTTATTTTAACTGTCCTCCAATGAGTTAAATCTGATTTAATTTTATAGACAAATTGTCTAAATTTTATCCCCAAATGCTTTTCAATGTAATTTTCAAGAGTATGATCAATTGGGTAAAGTAACTGAGTTATTTTTTTTCAATTAAAATCTGATGAAACTTTTATTTTTACAAAAGGTAGAATAACTGTTTTTTTTCATTAAAATCCAGTGAAACCTTTATTTTCATAATAAGTGAAAATAAAGGTTTCACTGGATTTTAATGAAATTAATAGAATAATCTGAGATATGTTCTACCCAGTGTGTAGTAAAAAGTTGAATGTCTTGTACTTTTTCTTTAGTGTTTGTTACTTTTTCTTTAGTGTTTGTTACATTAAAGTTTTTTAAAGTGTCCCAGCCAATAAAATACGCACATATTGTTCTATAAACAAGCCATGTATGAAAGGGATCAAAAAATGGTAAAAAGGTTTACTTGATGACAGACATAGGTCAGGATTGGGAGAAAAGATAACCTCTGTTCTTTGAGCAGAGGTAAAAAAAGAACATCTTTACTGTTCAAAGAACAGAGACAAAATAGAACAAGATGAATTCTGGATTTCTCATGTGATCACAAGGTGACATTTATTGTTTTCCAAATTTGAGATAAGTTCTATCAGATGTGTAGGGAAAGTTTGAATCTTTTATAGTTTCTTTATAGTATTTGGGTGGAGTCCTTGTGGCATAGTAGCTAATGTGCTGGACTTCAGTATTGTAGTAGGCAAATTTAGACTCCAGTCATTCTATTATGTTCATTTTTGGACTGATAAAGTAAGTAAAGTTGGTGACTGTAGTCGAGGGCGACCCGAAGGCTCCCTTTTCAACAGCTACTACACCGAGGTGTAGGGGAAGGCACTACTTCTTTCCCTGGATTGCGCCACTTTACCCTTGATACGTACCTTATAATGCTGAGTGTAAAGCAAGTACCATTTTTAAAGTCTTTGGTATGACGTGACCTGGGATTGAACCCAGTTCTCCTGGACCATTGACGAACACTCTAGCCACTCAGCCAATGAGCCGGTTTTTTGGACTAATACTCTTGAGAAAAGGTATGAATTCCCTTTTCCTCTCATGCTATCGTTAAGTAATACCACTGCTGTTCTTCTACAAGGGTGGCTTTAGAACTAAATAACCCCTGAAGGTTGATATGCCATTAAACAAACCAAACCATACAACTTCGTTTGACATTAGTTTGGCATAACAAAAGCTTATCTTCAACATCCAAATAGAATTAAAAATTTTTGGAACAAATTGCCAAATCAAACCTAAAACAACGTAAAAAGTGAATTAAATAGTAGCACTACCACTCTTTTACAAGAATGGTTTTGATATTGAATAACCCATGAAGGTTGATATGCCATTAAACAAAGAACTTAAACCAAACCAATCGTGGTTGTCAGATTAGAGCTTTTAGAATTTCATTGTTGAAGGCAGTAATCACTGCATCCATTGTAAATTGTTAAAATTTTTCAGTTGTTAAATACGTCTATTAAGTCAGTTCCCAAGTTGAATGCAATTTTATTCATTATAGGATGTTTATTTTGATAATTACATCTTCTAGTATTTGTAATCTTTTTGTTTATATCATTGATGAGTATTTTTTCAGCCAGTGTCACTGCAGAGAATCAAACTTAATCTTAGAATACCAAACAATCCCAAAATTACTCAGATTCTTTATCTGTTTCTGGCTAAATTCATATGAAGGTAAAACCCAATATTGATGAAATATATTGGATTAAAGTCAACTGATTGACTTCATTATTTGCTAAGATTTGCTGTGTACAATATAAGCTTTTACTAAATGGTCACCCATTTAAATAGGGAACAGGCTAATTACTCTGCCCTGTCTACAGGGCTTAGCATATACTGATTGTATCTCCTGCAAAAAGTAAAACCAGTGGTGGGATTCAAAAATTTAAGAACAGGTTCTCTCACTACAACTCTCACTAATAACCGGTTCTCTCACTACAACAGGTTCCCTCACTACAACTCTCACTAATAACAGGTTCTCTCACTACAACTCTCACTAACACCAGGTTCTCTCACACTACAACTCTCACTAACACCAGGTTCTCTCTCACTACAACTCCCACTAACAACAGGTTCTCTCACTACAACTCACACTACAACAGGTTCTCTCACTACAACAATCTCTAACTGCAAATCATACTGGCTGGCCTGATATATGCACAAAGATTGATCTGCATGTTGCCATATGCTATTGTAAAATTATCAATTTTTGTTATTTTCCCAACTTTAAGAAAGATGTCTAGATAAATATATTTTCCCAACTTTAAAAATATGTCTAGATAAATAAAAGATTGAGAATCCCTGATTTAAGCTGACAATTGGTTCTTGTGATTTAGGAAATTACAAGAACAGGTTGTTATGAACCAGTACGAACAAGCTGAAACCCATCACTGAGTAAGACCCCTTCAAAAAGGGTATCCTGGGTATGATACTAAACTGCATTTGAGGGTGAGGTTCCACTTCTAGAGATCTGTGCAGTGTTGAGCACTCCTTCATTTCCATTACTCCCAGGTCCACTCTGACTGAGAGTGGTAGTATCTGTTAGGGTCCCATCTATGAGTCAAATAAATCTGTTTAGAAATTATTTGTAGTTGATAGAAATGCTTGAAATCATATAACTGTAAATGATTAATATTATTTAATAGGAATGAATAGTTGATTATTGACTAAGAATAGTAATAGTTACTTGAAATTAAGTACAAATCATGAGTTTTAGTTTTTATGATGGGTGGCAAGTGGCCGTACAGCTGCTGCTTTGTGGGGTGCTGCCTCCAGGACTTGTTCATTATTGCTTGCAGCAATCTTGTGTAGTTGCCATCAACCCATCATGAAAACTATCCAAGTTAGACAAACCAGACACGCGGGACACTGCTGGAGAAGTAGGAACAAGCTCAAAAATGACATACTCTTGGGGACCCCCTCACATGGATGAGCAAAGGCAGGACAACCAGCTAGAACCTATATACAGTAGCTCTGTGCAGATATGGGATGTTGCCCTGAAGACCTGCCGGAAGCAATGGATGATAGAGAAGGGTGGCGGGAGAGGGTCAGGGATATCCATGCTGATGGTGCGACATCATGATGATGATGAGGATTAGTTTTAGTATACTTGATATTATATAAGTGTTTGCAATCAAATGTTTATTGACAAATTTCAGCATTATATAATCCATAAGGAGTTGATGTGCCATTAACAAAGTAAACCAAACCAAAAAATGACTTTAAAAAAACAAGCCAGGAAACATACTTTAAAAATTGATATTATCATCAAGGTCCAATTGATATGTTTGGAAGTTATTAGTATTGGATAGGAATACTTGAAACCATATAACTGTGTGAAAGTAAATGACAAATAAAAGTGTAATTAAAAAAATAATGAAAACAGTGTTATGGTTGTGGTAAAAAATTTGGAAATGAATCGCTCATAAGTACACCTCCTACAATATTTTATTAAACTTACACACACACACACACATACAATATCGCCCATAAATAAATATTCCTCCTACAATTTTGATAAAACTTACACACACACACACACACAAACAATATCACCCATAAATAAGTACACCTCTTACATTTTTGATAAAAGTTATATACACACACAATATATTGCCCATATACCTTACAATTTTAAAAATAAAATGCCTTGTGCAATGTAAAAATTTGTGCATAGGATTGAACTTGATCTACATAATCCTGTATTAACTTGTTAAATCTTTCTGTTGCATTATTCTAAAGTTTAACATAGAAATTTATCTTATGTACCATTTTCATGGCATTTTTAACCAGTCAGTAACATTCAATTTTTATAGACTCAAGTGTTAATCCTAACATTTATAAACTTTAGATCTTGAAATGTAAACAGCTATGAAATAAACACTCCTACAGAAAAAAACAGTCAGGATAAATAGAAAATTAATAAAACTTATTTACCAATCCTTATGTACTGAGCTCTTCATTTTCATACACACACACACACACACACACACACACACACATGCGCACATGCACACACAGAGACACATGCGCACACACACACACACACACACATATACTCCTAGCATAGCTGATTAACCATTACACCATACATGATGTCTTTAAAAAATGTTAAGTGTAATGTAGATTTGACCAAAGGCTACATGTATGAGGCACCTAGTGAGAATAAAATTCACCACTCAGCAGTAATTGATCACCAAGACTAGCTTGTTAACAATTACATCAGGATGAGGTGTCTTTTACATTTTGCAACCTCCTGGAAAAGCCAAATACTAACACTTGATTTGATCCAAATAAGAATGTTTTTATTCTGTTATCTGTCATATTGGTTGACCTTAGGGAATTTCACAACTTGTAATCCTCACAAAGAACCCCTCTTTTATAGCCTTATACCACACCAAGCAAAGTTTTGTAAATATCTATATAGGCATTTGATAATCAATAGCTTGCAAGATAAACAGGCCGACCGTCATATATTAAGTAGGTTATTATCTATTATTATTATTATAATTATTATTATTGAAATCACCAATTAAAACATGAACTTGATGATTTCAAAGATGAGTGTAATATTCAAATAAAGAAATCTCCAGTTGTTTGCAATTATTGTAACTGAATTTCATTTTAGCTTCTAATTTGAAAGTGTTTCCAAGAAATCGTCCGTTTTCTGGCTCATTGACAAAAGTCGACCATAAAATTTATTCCTGTGTTTCTATAACAACCTAATCTATAAAAATAAAACAAAATATCCATCCATTTATTTTTCAGTAAAAGTGTTTATTCAAAGACAGTCATAATTTGAAAACAATATTTCTAAGACAATGTAAGATGTTTTTGAAATGGTCTTAATGAGTTTTTTTATCTTTTAAATTTTGAATTTTTCAATCTTTCTAATTATCAAATATCAAATTGAAGATAATTTGCCACAAATTTTTATATTGATTTGTTTCGAATAAATATAGTTGACAGTAAAATAGATATTAAATTCTACATCTTGAACGTCTTGTCTGATGTTATTGGTGACTGTAGTTGAGGGTGACCCAAAGGCTCCCTTTTTGATAGCTACTACACCAAGGTGTAAGGGAGGGCACTACTCCTTTCCCTGGATTGCTCCACTTTACCTTGATTCTTACCTTATAATGCTGAGTGTTAAGCAAGGCAGCATCAAGTACCATTTTTTGAGTCTTTGGTATGACTCGATCTGGGATTGAAACCTGGTCTCCCAGGCCATTGGCAAACACTCTAACCATTAGACCAATGTCCAGTCGGATGTAATTGGTAGCAAACTAGGTTAATAGACAATTGTTATTGATATTGATTCATACTGAGTGTCCCATACTTCTGGCCTTCTATCAATTGAAGCTAAACTTAATATATGATTAAATATTACCTCAGTCCCAGGCACGCTCAGACTAATTGTTATAGTCACACGAAATGGAATCAGTGAATTCAAATTCACATAGTGCTAATACCCTTGGGAAAGGCATAATTACGGCTAGGGGTAAATAGTTGAGCAGGCTGGGTTCTTTAGCTTTAGGCAACCAGTCTAGGAAAAAGAAAACTTTGAATTCAAACCCGATGTACTTCAATTGAAAAATGACCTTGTGTCACACCTGGCCCATGTCAAACTAGTTGGGTAAATACATACTACCCCAGTCCTTGTAGAGTTGTGCCATTTGCATATACATTTCATATGTTAAAGGTAACATCTATTATGGGACAGCTATAGTATCTTGAATTATTATATCTATTTTTTTCTCTGTAGGAACATCTCTATCTGTCTATCAGTTCATCTATCTCAGCAGTACTTTTATATCCTTCCATCTATGTATTTATCTATTATTCTATGTACATGTGTATAGTTCCTGTTTCAGTGACACACTTACAAAATATTTCTTTAAAGTAATGCTTTGTGAAGTTATCTCTGATGACTGCATGATCTAGTGACTCACACCTAACAGAAGTGGCTGCTGCTATGTTGATAATGATGATGACTGATCATCTAGTGGTTGAGGAGGAACAAACACAAAAACACAATTGGCTATACTTTCCTATATCAAAATCATTTCTATAATAAACTCATTTTCAATGCATTCCTCTTGTAAAATCATTTCCAATACATTCCTATATCAAAATCATTTCCAGTGCATTTCTATAATAAATTCATTTTCAATACATTCCTCTTGTAAAATCATTTCCAATACATTCCTATCTTAAAATCATTTCCAGTGCATTTCTATAATAAAATCATTTTCAATACATTCCTCTTGTAAAATCATTTCCAATACATTCCTATATCAAAATCATTTCCAGTGCATTTCTATAATAAAATCATTTTCAATGCATTCCTCTTGTAAAATCATTTCCAATACATTCCTATCTTAAAATCATTTCCAGTGCATTTCTATAATAAAATCATTTTCAATACATTCCACTTGTAAAATCATTTCCAATACATTCCTATATCAAAATCATTTCCAGTGCATTTCTATAATAAATTCATTTTCAATACATTCCTCTTGTAAAATCATTTCCAATACATTCCTATCTTAAAATCATTTCCATTGCATTTCTATAATAAATTCATTTTCAATGCATTCCTCTTGTAAAATCATTTCCAATACATTCCTATCTTAAAATCATTTCCAGTGCATTTCTATAATAAATTCATTTTCAATACATTCCTCTTGTAAAATCATTTCCAATACATTCCTATCTTAAAATCATTTCCAGTGCATTTCTATAATAAATTCATTTTCAATACATTCCTCTTGTAAAATCATTTCCAATACATTCCTATCTTAAAATCATTTCCAGTGCATTTCTATAATAAATTCATTTTCAATACATTCCTCTTGTAAAATCATTTCCAATACATTCCTATATCAAAATCATTTCCATTGCATTTCTATAATAAATTCATTTTCAATACATTCCTCTTGTAAAATCATTTCCAATACATTCCTATATCAAAATCATTTCCAGTGCATTTCTATAATAAATTCATTTTCAATACATTCCTCTTGTAAAATCATTTCCAATACATTCCTATATCAAAATCATTTCCAGTGCATTTCTATAATAAATTCATTTTCAATGCATTCCTCTTGTAAAATCTTTCCAATACATTCCTATCTTAAAATCATTTCCAGTGCATTTCTATAATAAATTCATTTTCAATGCATTCCTCTTGTAAAATCATTTCCAATACATTCCTATCTTAAAATCATTTCCATTGCATTTCTATAATAAATTCATTTTCAATGCATTCCTCTTGTAAAATCATTTCCAATACATTCCTATCTTAAAATCATTTCCATTGCATTTCTATAATAAATTCATTTTCAATGCATTCCTCTTGTAAAATCATTTCCAATACATTCCTATCTTAAAATCATTTCCAGTGCATTTCTATAATAAATTCATTTTCAATACATTCCTCTTGTAAAATCATTTCCAATACATTCCTATCTTAAAATCATTTCCAGTGCATTTCTATAATAAATTCATTTTCAATACATTCCTCTTGTAAAATCATTTCCAATACATTCCTATCTTAAAATCATTTCCAGTGCATTTCTATAATAAATTCATTTTCAATACATTCCTCTTGTAAAATCATTTCCAATACATTCCTATATCAAAATCATTTCCATTGCATTTCTATAATAAATTCATTTTCAATACATTCCTCTTGTAAAATCATTTCCAATACATTCCTATATCAAAATCATTTCCAGTGCATTTCTATAATAAATTCATTTTCAATACATTCCTCTTGTAAAATCATTTCCAATACATTCCTATATCAAAATCATTTCCAGTGCATTTCTATAATAAATTCATTTTCAATACATTCCTCTTGTAAAATCATTTCCAATACATTCCTATATCAAAATCATTTCCATTGCATTTCTATAATAAATTCATTTTCAATACATTCCTCTTGTAAAATCTTTCCAATACATTCCTATCTTAAAATCATTTCCAGTGCATTTCTATAATAAATTCATTTTCAATGCATTCCTCTTGTAAAATCATTTCCAATACATTCCTATATCAAAATCATTTCCAGTGCATTTCTATAATAAATTCATTTTCAATGCATTCCTCTTGTAAAATCATTTCCAATACATTCCTATATCAAAATCATTTCCATTGCATTTCTATAATAAATTCATTTTCAATACATTCCTCTTGTAAAATCTTTCCAATACATTCCTATCTTAAAATCATTTCCAGTGCATTTCTATAATAAATTCATTTTCAATGCATTCCTCTTGTAAAATCATTTCCAATACATTCCTATCTTAAAATCATTTCCAGTGCATTTCTATAATAAATTCATTTTCAATACATTCCTCTTGTAAAATCATTTCCAATACATTCCTATCTTAAAATCATTTCCAGTGCATTTCTATAATAAATTCATTTTCAATACATTCCTCTTGTAAAATCATTTCCAATACATTCCTATCTTAAAATCATTTCCAGTGCATTTCTATAATAAATTCATTTTCAATACATTCCTCTTGTAAAATCATTTCCAATACATTCCTATATCAAAATCATTTCCATTGCATTTCTATAATAAATTCATTTTCAATACATTCCTCTTGTAAAATCATTTCCAATACATTCCTATATCAAAATCATTTCCAGTGCATTTCTATAATAAATTCATTTTCAATACATTCCTCTTGTAAAATCATTTCCAATACATTCCTATATCAAAATCATTTCCAGTGCATTTCTATAATAAATTCATTTTCAATACATTCCTCTTGTAAAATCATTTCCAATACATTCCTATATCAAAATCATTTCCATTGCATTTCTATAATAAATTCATTTTCAATACATTCCTCTTGTAAAATCTTTCCAATACATTCCTATCTTAAAATCATTTCCAGTGCATTTCTATAATAAATTCATTTTCAATACATTCCTCTTGTAAAATCATTTCCAATACATTCCTATCTTAAAATCATTTCCAGTGCATTTCTATAATAAATTCATTTTCAATACATTCCTCTTGTAAAATCTTTCCAATACATTCCTATCTTAAAATCATTTCCAGTGCATTTCTATAATAAATTCATTTTCAATACATTCCTCTTGTAAAATCATTTCCAATACATTCCTATATCAAAATCATTTCCATTGCATTTCTATAATAAATTCATTTTCAATACATTCCTCTTGTAAAATCATTTCCAATACATTCCTATCTTAAAATCATTTCCAGTGCATTTCTATAATAAATTCATTTTCAATGCATTCCTCTTGTAAAATCATTTCCAATACATTCCTATATCAAAATCATTTCCATTGCATTTCTATAATAAATTCATTTTCAATACATTCCTCTTGTAAAATCTTTCCAATACATTCCTATCTTAAAATCATTTCCAGTGCATTTCTATAATAAATTCATTTTCAATACATTCCTCTTGTAAAATCTTTCCAATACATTCCTATCTTAAAATCATTTCCAGTGCATTTCTATAATAAATTCATTTTCAATACATTCCTCTTGTAAAATCATTTCCAATACATTCCTATATCAAAATCATTTCCATTGCATTTCTATAATAAATTCATTTTCAATACATTCCTCTTGTAAAATCATTTCCAATACATTCCTATCTTAAAATCATTTCCAGTGCATTTCTATAATAAATTCATTTTCAATACATTCCTCTTGTAAAATCATTTCCAATACATTCCTATCTTAAAATCATTTCCAGTGCATTTCTATAATAAATTCATTTTCAATACATTCCTCTTGTAAAATCATTTCCAATACATTCCTATCTTAAAATCATTTCCAGTGCATTTCTATAATAAATTCATTTTCAATGCATTCCTCTTGTAAAATCATTTCCAATACATTCCTATATCAAAATCATTTCCAGTGCATTTCTATAATAAATTCATTTTCAATACATTCCTCTTGTAAAATCATTTCCAATACATTCCTATCTTAAAATCATTTCCAGTGCATTTCTATAATAAATTCATTTTCAATACATTCCTCTTGTAAAATCATTTCCAATACATTCCTATCTTAAAATCATTTCCAGTGCATTTCTATAATAAATTCATTTTCAATACATTCCTCTTGTAAAATCATTTCCAATACATTCCTATCTTAAAATCATTTCCAGTGCATTTCTATAATAAATTCATTTTCAATGCATTCCTCTTGTAAAATCTTTCCAATGTTTTCTTTTATTAGATATTTTGTTGTTTACTTTTTTATTTTGTTCAATTACCGTGGTCATGGAAATATATGGAATCAGTTGACAATCACTAGCTGTTCAGATAAAGAGTTGTGAGTCTTTTACATTCAGTCAGGTCTTTTTCTGTTGCTGCAGGAATCAAATTGTCTTGTATTTTAAGGATTCCTTATATTTACGTCCTCACTACGGCTTCTCTCACTTTACTGGATTTATTTTATAAGGGTTTTCCTGAGCAAAGAACCGATACTTCCATCCTGTTTAGGCAGTACACTCAACTCATTTACTCAATTATTTATCGCAGAGGCCTCCAACCTTTTCAGCATAAGAGCCACAAAGTTTAACTCTTTAGGGTTCCAAGCTGTAACCTTAAAAGCACAGGAAAAAAAAAAAAAAATTCACAAGGTGACATAATTTCTAAATGAGACATCTGAAGTTGTTTGCAATCACAAAAAATATGCAATATCCTGGTTAAATGAAAAAGTTGACAGAAGTGATATTTTGACTGGTTCAAACACAATGTACTCTTGACCTGTTTTATTTTAGAGAATAACTATTCACCGCTGAATGTAGTATGAAACATGCTCAGTATTTGCGGCAATAAGGTTGGGGAATCATCCAGATGCAAGTAGGTAGTTCTTATAGAAATTGAGGATATGGCAAACAAGAAACTTCAACTTCAATTTGTAACATAGCCAGATATCTGGATATGTGAAACGTACATAGAATGTTCATAACATATATACATAGAACATAGGAATCCCGAAACATGAAAAACACTTACGACTTCTTAGTTCAGGTACGAAACTTTTTATTACCTTTGAGTTTAAAGGTTCTTCGACATAAGGAGAGAGAGGCACAATCTTTATATGCTGGTTTTTCCATCTGCCCCCCCCCAACACGTGTGGCCCCTGCCAGCTAGCGATAGTCACCCTTCTTCTTTGGACCACAAGACTCAACTCAACTAACTGACTTTTTCAAAATCCCCAAAATCCTCCATGCATGCTTCCAGTGCATGACGTCATTCACATCCACTGGTCAACCTTTCTATCTGGGATTTTTATTTTGACATCTGTGAACGACACATCCTCTTCGCGCACGTGTCAACACCTGTGCTCAAGTTTGCACCTAACTAACTCATGTGCTGAGTCAAAAGATTTTCAGCCTAACTAAACCCAAAGGCAAGATATATAAAACGAAATCCCTCGGCCATTATATTACAAACTCTTTTGAACATCAAACATCAGTGAGCTCTATTCTGAAGTTGTAATCGTTTTTTACAGTCAACATCCAGCACATTTTAATAGAATGCACAAAACTAAACCACACCAGGAAAAAATTTTATTAGGCGAACATCATGAAGGAACTATTTTTAAAAATTGCTCTCAAAAAAGTAATCAACTTCTTAAAAACAATTGGCCTCCTATTAAAAATATAGACTATGTTACCAACACCTTCGACCATCAAGTTTATACAAACAAAAAGCTTTGATCTATTTTAAAACACTAATTCCGGACTATTTATTTACAATTAATATTCATATTTGTGTGTGTATATATATATATATATATATACACACAAAAATGAATATTAATTGTAAATAAATAGTCCGGATATCAGAATTTGACTCTCAATGACCTTTAAGAGGTTAATTTGCCTTAAAACCCGACCATCACCAATCTAAAAATATGCGTTTACAAATCATATATATAATATATGTGTAAAAAAGCTCTGGCAATAAATAACTTATCATATTTACCACCCCCTCCGCTCGGGCAGGATATGACACAAGGTCAATTTTTAAGCAGAGTTTAACAGGTTTGAATTCAGAGTATTCCTTCTCCTAGACTAGTTGCCTCACCAAGGCTGAAGAACCCAGTCTGTCCTACTATTTACCCATAGCTGGAGGGAGAATAATTGGATTCATACTTTTCCTAAGGGTATTAGTGCTATGTGAAATGCAATCAGTCTCATCCAGGATTTGAACTCATGTCCCCATGTCCATTTCCTACGACAATAACCAGTACACCACGGGCAATAAATTACTTATAGTGGTTGATATGCCATAAATCCAACCAACCAACCTATCTTTACTGTCAACATCTAAAGGTAAAGAAAAAATTTGAAAGTTGGATGTAGAGTTGCACAGATGAGCCTCACGGTGTGGACTGCAGGGTTGAGGACCTTTGATTGACAGAGCTTTTTCAGCAACCCTATGATTTTTAGCAACCTTATTTTTATGCCGCAGTGGTAAATATGGCATTAAGGTTGTGATCTTGAAATTTAATGCATTTTTTACCTCTCACTTCTTTTAGCTAACAGCACAAATACCAACTACTTGAGTTTTACTTGAAACCATTTGACAGGGATTGACATGCTGCAAAAGCAACCAACATCTTTCTCTTGCTCTTTAAATTTTTTACTCCCCACCATCTTTCTTTTTTAATTTCTCCCTCCTTCCAACATATTCTCTCTTATTCCTTTCTTTTTGCTTACAGATAGATTACACTACTTAACTTTCTTGCTCTCTCTTTTTTTCCCTCTCTATAATTTTCCCTACCTCAGTCTTTTTCTTTCTCTTCATCATATCTATTCTTTCTCTTTTTTTTCGTTTTTCTTTCCTTTCAGCTTCTCTTTGTTGAAATTTGGGTAGCCATCTTGTTTTCACTTGTGCGATATAAAAAGAATGCCTTCTAAGTAACAAGACTTTTAGGTTGCTATTGTTCATATATGCTTTAGTCATCTCTGATTGGTAAATCTACTGCTGCTGCTGACTGGCGAGCTTATAAATATTTGCTGACAATTTGTAGATAGCTGATACGCCTTAGTAGGTCCCTCCACAAACAGTCCAACATGCCCCCCACCCTGTTTGGGGGTATAAGATAGAATTTTCCATCTTTAAAAGAAATACATATTAATTTTTTTTTAATTATTAGTATTAATATAATTTTGTTTAATTGACATAAAAACATGATTAGTGATTTAGTTAGATTTTTTGGTTAGGATTAATTGGCTGGTTTATTGTCATATCCTGGACACTTGTTTAGGGGAGTTTTACCCCTCTGCTAAGATGCAGTCAATGTATTCTTCTGCCCCAGTTGACAGAACTAATCATGCCTATTTTACTAAGTTAAGAATCAATTACCTACTATAATCTTTCTGAAAGTGTTTAATTTTATTCCCGTCATTGGCTTCGTGAACACGTTAGCTACATTTTTCTCTGTTTCATTGTATTCTAAAAGAATCAACGCTTTATTTATTTCATCATGTATAAACTGAAATTTTATATCAATATGTTTTGATCTTTGATGAACAACTGGGTTTTTTGCTAAAACAATACTGGACTGATTATCACAATGAATAGTTGTTGGGTTTTTAAGTGTCCAGGATATGACAATAAACCAGCCAATTAATCCTAACCAAAAAATCTCAAGCAAAATCCACATGCGCTTCTTTTGTCATCTAAATTACCCCAATTCGAGTCACAAAATCCTTCCAATTTCAAGGGGTTTTGCAATTTTTTAAATATTAGTGACTGATTGATTGTGCCTTTTAAATGAAGTGAGACATGTTTTGCCTTCATTAAACAGAAAGAATTTGGTTTTGCTAGGTCTTGAGACAACCTAGTAACTGTTTAACAAATATAATGTCTTGTTGCAACCATTATATATATATATTAGACTGCCAATAATTTCATAAGGTTTGCTTTCTATTAAATCGACTTTGTCACTTGTTTTAATTATATCCATTTCACATGGAGTTGAGCATGGTTTGCAATCTGCCATGCCAAACTTTGATAATATCTTCTCAATGTATCTAGATTGATTCATTTTAATAGTATTATTTTTGCATTCAAATTGTATTCCTAAGAACCAGGATAATTGCCCAAGATCAGTCATTTTGAATCCTGAGTTCAGTCTTGTCTTAATTTGCATAAGGTGTGCATCAGTTTTTGAAGCTATTAATATATCATCAACCCACAATAAAATGATGGATATTTGATTGGATATTTTAAACTTACATGCAGGGGTTGACAGGTAATTGGACGAAATTTTGTGTTGTTAAATAAGTATGGAATGTTTGTTCAACCGTTCTGTTTTAACCTATATAAGGATTTATATTTCCAAACTTAATTCCCATTCTTACCTTTAAAGCTTTCTGGCAGCTCAACATATATTTCATAGTCTATGGGGGCATTTAGATATGCACTCTTAACATCCATATGATGAATTAACAAGTCATACTGAACTGCTATTTACAATAATAACCTTATGGAAGCCATATTTGTCTTCAGGGCAAAAGTTTCTCTATAATCCTTGCCATATATTTGTGGGTAGCCTTTGGTTAAAAAACAAGCTTTATACTCCTGACTTCCATCGCTTTTACTTTTTAGAGTAAAAAACCACCTACTACTGATAATATTTTTATTTTTTGGAGCTTTCTGCCATTCAAAAGTATCATTTTCTACTAAGGAATCAAATTCTCTCTTCATTGCTAAAATCCAGTTATTCAAGTCAACAGAGTTTACGGCCTCAGCGTAGTTAGTAGGGATTGTAAACAGAGTACAAAAGTAATCAACCCCACCAAATTCAAAGTTTTCAACTGCAAAATCATTGGATTTTTTCCTCTGTCTGATTGGATAATGGCTTATTTGCCCCTCCCCTTCAGTGTTTAGGTTATCTTTTGGTTGTACGTCATATGTAATTAAGAATTCTGGAAATTATCTTAAGAGTCAGTGAATTTTACACACCTAAATCTTTCAGTTGTACATCATATGTAATTAAGAATTCTGGAAATTATCTTAAGAGTCAGTGAATTTTACGCACCTAAATCTTTCAGTTGTATGTCATATGTAATTAAGAATTCTGGAAATTATCTTAAGAGTCAGTGAATTTTACACACCTAAATCTTTCAGTTGTACGTCATATGTAATTAAGAATTCTGGAAATTATCTTAAGAGTCAGTGAATTTTACGCACCTAAATCTTTCAGTTGTATGTCATATGTAATTAAGAATTCTGGAAATTATCTTAAGAGTAAACCCACAAGTTTTGGAGCAATTTTGACTCAATAAGGAGACACCTTGCCATAGAAAATAAAGTTCTCCATGTCCATTCAGCAATCCCATTTTGATGCTGAGAATAAGGAGTTGACTGCTTGTGTTTGATTCTATTAAGTACAAGTAACCATTGAAAAGGTTCAGAAGTGAGCTCCAGTCCGTTTTCTGTCTGTAAACATTTTACATGGCCATAATTAAGAGCATAATTTGGTATCAGTTTTATCTTCATTCCTTTTGCTTTTGGCTCCCATTCAGAAAAAGTCAAGGTTTTCTTCTCATGGGTTATAACCATTGTAAAGGTTTCAAATTCAGAGGTAATCCTTTGAGAACCATAGCAATTAGAAGTCTATCACTTATAACCTCCCCAGCTTCTTCTAAAGCATTAGAAATATTCTCTGCTCTTATATAGTCTGTAATAGACTCTGATTCTAATCTTCTCAAAGATGTTAGGTCTTTATAAAGGGAAATAACTTTCGGCTTTCCTTTTGACAAATAATATTCCCTTGATATTGTTAAGGCTTTTCTTCCCTTGTCTCGTGCATCTCTTATTACTAATGATTGACTTTTAACATCCAAATGCTGAATGAGTTCAGTGAAGACAGTAGCATTCTTTTCTATGAAGTCAACATCATCACTCTGATCTGTTGGTGACAGTATAAAAAGTTAAGTCAGCGACCTTGGTCGAGGGTGACCCGAAGGTGTAGGGGAGGGTGCCACTCAATTCCCTGGATTGCTCCACTCTACCCTTGATCCTTACTTTATAATGCTGAGTGCTAAGTAAGGCGGCATCAAGTACCATTTTTTGAGTCTTTGGTATGACTCAACCTGGGATTGAACCCCGGTCTTCCGGACCATTGGCAAACACTACTCATTAAGCCATTAGCTCGGTGACAGTATAATCTGGTGTAAATATTGAATTCAAAGATAACCCAGGAACTTCACTTCTTACAACTCATACTTGGATTCATTGTCATCAAAAAATATTTTGCTACCCTGGGCTCATAACCTGTTGAAATTCGGGTGGCCATCTTGTTTTCAGTTGTGCAATATAAAAAGTACACCTTTTAAGTAACAAGGCTTTTAGGTTGCAGTTGTTTATATATGCTTTAGTCATCTCTGATTGGTCAATCTACTGCTGCTGCTGACGGGCGAGCTTATAAATATTTGCTGACAATTTGTAGATGGCTGATACGCCTTAGTAGGTCCCCACCCCAAACAATCGAACTCTCTTTTTTGCTTTCTCCTTCAGACAGGTTTTTCTTTCTTTCTTTCTTTCTTTCTTTCTTTCTTTCTTTCTTCTGTTTTCACAGATAATTGTTCCCTTCACTATAACAATTGAATTTTTCATCACTTTGTTGTAAGATCATGTTGTGGGACCACTCAGATTTATCTTTGCCAACTTATCTCCTTTCTGCCCGTGGTGTAATGGTTATCGTCACAGGATATGGACACAGCGATATGATTTCAATTCCTGGACAAGACTGATTGCATTTCACATTGCACTAATACCCTTGGGAAAGGTATGAATCCAATTATTCTCCCTCCAGCTATGGATAAATAGTAGGGCAGACTAAGGTACATTAGTAAATAAATTTTCTACATCGAGTGAGGCTAATATACCATTTACAATTAAACCTAATAATGGTATATTAGCCTCACTCGATGAAGAAAATTTATTTACTAATGTACCTGTTAATGAAACAATTGATATTATTATAAATAATATTTATAATAACCCATCTCTTCCTCCTCTTAAAATCAACTCTAATATACTTCAATAGCTCAGCATTTAAAAAAACATTCATGCCCAACAACACAACAACGGAAAATTCTCACCGACAACACAACAATATTAGAACATCAAAATAATAAACAAAAACTTCAGATTCTTGAAGCATTACATATCAGAAACCTGCAGCCGACACTTAATAGAATTAATTTTCAAACCAGTGCTAATGTACTTAAATGTCTTTAGCTACTGGCACTAAATATAGAATCACATTCAAAAACAAACGCAAAAACCTTCAACGGCGGAGACGCCCTTGCACAGTGGTAATATGCTAAAACAAAAGTTACATCACTTTTGTAGTAGATCCTCCCCTGATGATGGCCCAAAGTCAATACATAAATCAATTCCCCCAGAATACAATAAAAGTAATACGGGAATTCGAACGGATCCAAAAGAAAATATGTAGACATAAAATGTCTATTATGTTTAATGAAATTTGCATATATATATATATATATATATATATATATGTATGTAGCATAACAATTATTGTCATTGAAAATTGAATTCAAAAACCCAATTCAAATTCTAGATGAGGCTGCATTTCATTTCAAACTAATGTCCTGAGGAAAACCATAAATCCATATCTACTACCCACTCCTCCTAGATATGCATAAATAATAAGAAAAATTATGTTCCTTTGACTTGGTAAGGCAACTGATATCAGGGAAGGAAAAAATCTGAATTCAAAACCTGGTTCAGAAGAATCTGTTGCACACTGGTGCACCATTCTTCCGTTATCAGCTCATCACCAAAAGTGTGGCTCATTATACACAAGCCAACGCAATAAAAAAATCACCGGTATAGGTGATCCAATGGTTCTCATCTTCTGGGCCCTTATATGTTATTTTGACAGAAAAGTCCATTATCATATATCTAATTCACAAAATGCAGTTAAAAAGTTTGAGGAATTTCACTGTGTGAAAAAATATGACTAACACTAATGTCTAGTTTTACTGCCTCTTGATATGATCCATTCCAGTGTTGCTATAACAACTTAATCCATAAAATATTCAACTCACACATGTGTGTGTGTGTGTGTGTGTGTGACTCCCTGTTAAACTGATTCCCTCTTCAAATAACCCAAGTGTAGCTTATATAGAGAGAGTTTCACTAGTTGTAAATAAATGGTCTTAAGATTGTAGAAGGTATGAAACTGCTTATCATCATACAATGTTGACTTTTGTGCCTACACCATTTATATTCAAATTATATATATATATATATAGGAAGTTAGCCGACCGTAGTCAAGATCAACCCAAAGGCTACCTTCCCTATAGCTACTACACCAAGATGTCAGAGAGGGCAATACTCCTTTCCTTGGATTGCTCCTCTTACCCTTGATCTGTACTTTATAATGCTGAGTATTAAGCAAGGGAGCATTTAGTACCATTTTTTGAATCTTTGGTATGACTTGATCTAGGATTGAACCCCAGTCTCCCAGATCATTGGCAAACATTCTACTACTCTGGGAATGGGCCAGTCATATATATTTAATAAATATCTATGTGTGTGTGTGTTTTGTTTTTTTGTTTAATTAAGTTTGATTTAAAACTACAGAATTTTATTTCTTGATGATATTATTTTTTTTTCTTTAGTTTTCTTGGTAGTTTCTTTGTGTTAGGGTCCAGTTGATAGAGGATTTTCCCTAGGTCATGTACCCTATTGCTTTTGATTCATTGTCTTAAGGGAGGGTTTTTTTTTTGGTATTGTTTGTTTTTGTTTAGTTTGACTGAAAAATTTATTTTGTTGAAAAGGGTGCTTATGGGGCTACACATAATTTGGTTGTTGTTATTATCTGATTCCATTTTTGTTTCTTTTTACTCCATCTTATTTTACTGGTTTTCTTTTTGTTCTGTTAAGGCCGCAAGGGAAGAATAAGAAAAGAAGACTGGGGAAGAAAGATATCTTTTAATTTCAACTTTATTTCATTTAGGATTTTTGCATAAACTCTATAGTGAGGAAATGTCTTCTTGGGCTATTTGAGAACCGTCATTTTCCACAAATTAGGTGTTGAAATTCACTTGTCACTTTTGGGATTGATATGTCCAAATTCAGTACTTTTTAGCCATGGTTTAGTGGGTCCATTTAGTATTTTTAGTATTGGAGTGGAGGTGGGGGTCCTCGTGGCCTGCAGAATTGTAGAAAGTAAGTTCAAACTTCAGATCATTCTATTATGTTCACTTTCGGACAAATACCCTTGGGAAAAGTATGAACCCCCTTATCCTCGCAGCTATGGGTTAAATATTACCACCAGTACTGTTCTTCTGGAATGATGGATTTTAATATTGGCTGCTGTTAACAGATACAACTGCTATTAAGTAGATATGTCTTGGTGCTCCCAGTCGTGGGTTACTGGTAACAGGTTAACCAGCATGCCGCATAAAAATGAACACATGGGCCTTTCAACAACAGTAAGAAATATTTAGGTGTTTTTACTTCACTGGTCACGGCTGAAAGAGAATGAGATTCTTTCTTTTGCCCAGACAGTTCCTTTTTTCTTTGGCACATGCATCACCCATACTTCCCGTCAGGGGTCTCTGGGAGTTTCTGCATTTATTTTATATTTATTTTTAATTGTATTTTAATTTGATTTAATTTTTATTTTTTCTATTTCCTACAGGCTCAGTTGTTGAAGATATTTAATATGAGGATTTTTCACATTTCAGCCAATGTGAATTTATCAATGTTATTAATATGTGATGTTTTATAACATGAGTATCAGAAAAGTGGTATGTAAGGTGATGGGAGAGGTTTGTTGTTTTATGATTAACAAATAGTAAATATTTCTTAAATCTAATTGATAAGCATTTTCAAAAAAAACAATAACCTAAGTAAAATATTTAACAGAAACACTTTAAAAATCAGTTACTCATGCACCAACAATATGTCGAAAATAATCATTAACCACAATAAAAATTACAAGCAAACTTAAATGAGGAAAGTAAAGAAGTAAGTCAACCCTCCTGCAACTGTAGAAATAAAGAAGAACGTCCCCTAAGGGGGAAATGTAATATAAAGAATATCGTTTATCAACCCAACATTTCCAGTAAAGAAGGATAACTAAATAGCAAAGCTTACATAGGAATCTCCTCATTAAACTGGAAGTTTAGGTATTATAACCATAGACAAACATTTAATAACCCCTTACTCAAAAATCAAACTACCTTATCAAAATACTACTGGAAAATAAAGGAGCAAGGGTTAACCCCCATAATAAATGGGAAAATTTGAAAAAAATCATCAATAACAAGTAGTTTACAAGGTAGTTGTAATTTATGCCTAGATAAAAAAATTACTATTGTAAAATATAAAGATACTATTAATTTATTGAATTAAAGAAAAAAATTTAGAGTTAAATGTAGACATAAGAATAAATACCTAATATATCAAATAATTTTTAGATTCAAATCATGTCTAAACAAATTTATGATAATTTTTATAATATAGATAATTAAAAAATAAACATATAGTTTTTATATTTTAACTAAGATAATTATCTGGATTAATTCTTTTACACTTTAGCTACACACTAAGTTCTAAATTATAATGTAATCAAAAAAAAAATTCCTTAAATAATAAAATTAAAAAATTGAAATTAATATCTAGAACTAAAACTATTGATAAAAAACTTTCAATAGAACCTCAGTACCACTAAAATTTAAATATAAATATAAAAAGAGATTAATAGTTTTTTGAAACAAGTAAACAATTGAATATGTTGAAAAATTATGAATAAATTTTAAAAAATATTTATTCGAAATTGTAAAAAGAAGTTTCCAAATTAAAATTATAAAAACCCAAAATGGCTTTCAAATAAAACCCATTAACCTGAAATCAGGTTACTAATATGAAATAAACAAAATTAATAACAGCAAAAAAAATGTTAAATAAAAAGAAAAATTTTGCAGCCGTTAATTTTTTAAGTATGATAGATTACAAAATGATATAACATGAAATATATCGCCAGTGTTTAACGGAAAAAAGAAAAAAGTGACCAAACTCTATTTTAAATCCATCTGATGAGCTTTAATAAGTGAAATAAATTTATCATGGAATATAATTTCTAAATTTCTTCTTTTTTAAACAATATATATATATATATATATATATATATCCTTGATGCTGCCGATAGTTTCCCCATAAATATCACAGACTTCATATATGATAGGCCAGTCAGCTGCGATTGTAGAATACACTGATTGCAGAAGGATAAAACCCTCCTCCAACAAGTGTCCTGGATATGACATTAAACCATCTGCCTTGGAGATTTGGTTAATGGGGAGTACCTCTGCCATCGCTCCCTGGTCCAATCTGACCCAGACTGTTAGCACCTGATTGGGTGCCATCTATGGGTCAAATAGAGCTGTTTGATCATTTAACTGAATGTAAACAAATGACTGATGTTTTAATTGAATTGTTTGTGATTCATAGCAATACTCAAAACAATTTGACTGTACCCAAATGAAGAAATAGTGTTGAATTGCAATACTTGTAACCATTTCACTTTTTGGGGCACCTCAGGTGGTTTAATGGTTAGCATGTTAAACTAGCAAACCTCCACGAGTGAGTTCGATTCTCATTGGGTGCCCCATTCATGCGGCCTTGTGTTACATCTAAGCAAAAAGCTTAGTAAATTACAATCACTTCCCTTTGTGCAAACAAATGATTAATATTGAAATAGAATTATAAATGTTAAATAGCAATAATTGATACCATTCAACTGTGTAGAAACAATAGCAATACTAGAGTGCAAATAAATTAGTTGTGACTTTTTTTAAAAATCAAATAGCCTACAAACCTTTTACTTACAAATCATGTATATATCCGTTTGAATGTGTGCAAACAAATTGATGTTACATTGTTACTGTTACATAGCAATACCTGAAATCATTTAACTGTGTGCAAACAAATGATTTATAGTAAATAGAAATATTCATGTTAGATAGAAATACTTGAAACCATTTAACTGTGTACAAAAGAATGATCTCTGGCTCAGGCATCCTTTGAGCTAGAGACATTAAATCAATGTTTTTTGTTATTATATTATCTTCCAGAAAGTGCAGTCATTTTTTGAGTTTCTTGTTTCAATAATAAATCATTATCATTAATGGGTTGCATCTCTTTTGAGACAGTTTTGAATGTTTTTGTCTCCAAATAAGTTGTGACACAAAATATCTTGCCCTTTTTTGTCCAAGGCATTGTGATCAAGGATTAATAGTTGTTATAGTATATCATTTTCAAATCTGAAACAAAAAAGAACACAACATTATTATTAGTAGAGTTATTAGCAATCACATGGGTCTCATGTATATTAAGACACCCTGTATAACCATGTATATTGAGACACCCTAAATAACTATGTATATTGAGACACCCTGTATAACCATGTATATTGAGACACCTTATATAACCATTTATATTGAGACACCCTATATAATCATGAATATTGAGACACCCTATATAATAATGAATATTGAGACACTCTATACAATTGTTTGCAAATTATCATCATCATTATCATTATTATTATTAAATAGAAATTATCATTTCAAACAATATAATTGCCTGCTTTAAGACTGACTTTACCATTACATTCCTGACAATGGTTCATATGTACAATAAAACCAACTAACTAGTGAAATAACCAATGAAATCAGTCAGAAAAGTAATAAAATTCTAGGAAACCTATTTTGGTAAAATATGCAGTTTGAAGTTATTTACTCCTTTGAGAGTTTTTCACGCCAGTTTTACCTGATGGTTTCTCACTGGAGTTTGAGTGACAGCAAGTCTCCTCAAGTCTCCAAGACTCTTTGCAGTATCCTGACCAATCTTAATAATGCTGTAGTCTGGATGTTCTCTAATTGTCCTCTTATTTCCAAGCCTTCCAGTTCCTTTTACCAATCCTTTTGGATTGTTCCAAATGCATCAACAACAATTGGTATCACAGTCCCCTTTATATTCCATGGTTTTTTAGTTCTCTAGCAAGGTCTTGGTATTAATCTTTCTTTTCATTTTCCTTCAGTTTTACCCTGTGGTCAATTGGAACAGCTAAGTCCACTATTCGGCAGGTTCTCTTTTTTTTTGTTGAAAATCACTAGATCTGGTTGTATGGCCGAGATTAATTATTATTAGTATCATTATTATTTTACTCCTTTGAATGTTTTTCCCACTAGCGTTAGTTTATGATTTTTTACTCGAGTTTGAATGACAGTAAGTCTCCAGGACTTTTCTCAGTATTCTGGTCGATCTTGATAATGCAATAGTTTTAATGGTCTTTACTTATCTTCTGATCTTTAAGCCTTCCTGTCCTCTTATCAAGCCTTTGGGGGTCGTTCCAAGCACACCAATTACAATTGGTATCATTGTCACCTTCTTGTTCTATAGTTTTTTAGTTCTCAAGCTAGGTCTAAGAACTTATCTTTCTTTCTACTTTCTTTTATTTTTACTCTGTGGTCTGTTGAGACAGCAAGTTCCACTATTTGGCAGGTTCTCTTCTTTTTCATTGACCATCCCAAGACTATTATTATCATTATTATTGTTATCATTCAATTTTCAGTTTTATTTTTGGTTTCTTAAAATCCTTCACCATGTCTTCACTCAAGAACTAGGGTAGGAGAAGGTAGTGATTATATATATTCTATGTATTTGTGTTTTTTGCTATCTCTTTTGGGTGATATTTTTCCGTCACATTGATAGGACTCTCCTAAGGAGGGAAACAATTCCTCAAAGTACCTTTTCTTTTGTTTCATATTGACGAGGACAGCCAAGTATCTTGTTAATGTGTTTATTTGTCCCTTTCTTGATCATACCCAGTGCTCCCATTATTACTGGCATTATTGGTAGTTTTAAGGAGACACATTTTCTCAATTTCTATTTCCACATCTTTTTATTTACTTTATTTTTCTATCAGTTTGGATAGCAAAGTTCCAGAGAATTGTAGTTTTTTTTGCTTCTAATTGGAGTTTATACCATTTTTCACAATCTAATATTCCATAGTATTCACATACTTTCCAGTGAATATAATGTCCTATTTTAACATCTTTATATTGTATTGATGTTAGGATTGGGCAACCGTACATTAAGTGGTCAATGATTTTTACTATGATTATTATTATTTGATGTTGTCTAAATGTTTAAATTAAGAGTTTTTCTTCTCCACTACTAGCTGCTGCACTAAGGCAAAAAAACTCAATCTGCCCTTCTTAATTATCATTAATAAATAGCTTATTGGCCTAATGAGTAGAGTGTTCACCAATGGTCCAGGAGACCGGGTTTCAATCACAGGTCTGGTCATACCAAAGACTCAAAAAATGGTACTTTGCTTATCTAATATTCCATAGTATTTACATACTTTCCAGTGAATATAATGTCCTATTTTAACATGCCTTTCTATATATTCTATTGGTGTTAGGATTGGGCAACCGTACACAAAGTGGTCAATTGATTCAGTTTTTTGTGCACACACTCTACATATTGGATTTGATCTAAGTTTTTTTATAATGTTAGCCTGATAGTTTCTAGTTGGTAGGCAAAGATCCTTTACTGCTATTATTAACCCCTCTGCCTCCATCTTCAGTCCAGTACTTTTCAGCCATTGATTAGTCTTTGCTATATCCATATCAGCATTTCTAATTCTTTGTGTGTATCGCCCATGTAGGGGTTTTTGTTCCCAGACATTTTTTAATTGGTTTAGTTCTTGTGTTTTTGCTTCTTTCTTTATATTTTTTATTGCCACTATGGCTTTATCTTTTATATTTATTTCTTTCAGCATGAGGTCAAGTTAATTAGTAAATTTATTACTTTCTTTACTAATTGAATATTTTTTCTCATGCTTTTCATGTGTGTTTACTAAGTGTAGCATCTAATCTATTGTAATGTCAAAGTATTTCTTTAATCTTATTGTCGTTGCTTTACAGATCAATTCTAGTTTTCTTTCTTGATGTAGAGACATTCTATATTTGCTATTGAGTGATCCATTTTGTGGCAGGTTATTTGTTTTATAACTTCTGTATCTTTCTTTTTTTATTTCAGCTAATATCCTATTTATTATATTAAAATTTTTTGTCGTTATTATATTGGCAGTGTGTTAATTGCTATAACTCTATTTTTCGTATTGAATTCTGTTCTTCATACAGTTCCGATTCTCTAAAGAATTCTTTTCTTTTCTTATTTATAATATGACTGATATTATTTGCTTATCAATTTTAAAATATTCATTAGTTTTATTGTTTTCTAACTCTGTAATTTTCATGTTTATATCTAGAGTGATATTTTTAAACTTTACTAGTCAGCCTTTTAACCAGGCCAATTGCCTAATGAGTAGAGTGTTTGCCAATGGTCCGGGAGACCGGGGTTCAATCCTAGATTGAGTCATACCAAAGACTCAAAAAATGGTACTTGATACTGCCTTGCTTAACTCAGCATTATAAGGTAAGCATCAAGGGCAAAGTGGAGCATACCAAGGAAGGTGTAGCAAAATCCCCTAAACCTTGGTGTAGTAGCTATTGAAAAAGAACTTCGGGTCACCCTCGACTAAGGTTACCAACTATTAGTCAGCGTTTGTTAAATGTGAGTTTTGCACATTTTTCCTGACTAAATTCCGTTCTAATGCTGTTACTAAATCTTTTAACAGTGCTTAGTAGACCTTCCTACTGGCTCATTGGCCTAGTGGGTAGAGTGTTCGCCAATGGTCCGGGAGACCAGGGTTCAATCCCAGGTCAAGTGATATCAAAGACTTAAAAAATAGTACTCGATGTATCAAGGGAAAAGTGGAACAATCCAGGGAATGGGGTAGCGCCCTCCACTACACCTCAGTGTAGTAGCTATTGAAAAGGGAGCTTTCGGGTTGCCCTCAATTACAGTCACCAACTTAGTAGATCTTCCATCATTTTTATCATTAGATAAGAATAGTCACTTGAAACAATATAATTACTTGCAAAAAAAAACTCATTTTGATATTAAATAACCCAGCAAGGCTTGAAATGCCATAAAACTAACC
Source organism: Sepioteuthis lessoniana (assembly GCA_963585895.1). Taxonomy (NCBI): domain Eukaryota; kingdom Metazoa; phylum Mollusca; class Cephalopoda; order Myopsida; family Loliginidae; genus Sepioteuthis; species Sepioteuthis lessoniana. The sequence goes on along the minus strand of CAUZXS010002444.1, from coordinate 8,000 downwards.
AACCAACCAACCAACCAACCAACCTAACTACAAGATAGACCAGTTGAATGAATATGAAAAGTAATAAAATTCTTGGAAACCTATTTTGGTAAAACATTCTTTTTAAGAGGATACACTTGTGACAAGTTTCGGAAGTTAGAGTAAATAATACCATAATAATACACTGCTGGGAACATTTCACTCATTTATCACACTCTTCTTTATTTACATAACTTGTTCCCAAGGTGAGGGCTAACATATTGAATCTTAAATTAGATTTGTACTTTTATGGCCCCACATATAGAAACGGCATAAACGTTACTAGAAGCGTCAATAAATTGAATTTGAATTTCAGCTGGGGCTGCTGGTGTGTACATAGTTCTAACACTCTTCAAAAAGGCATTAATCCAATCCCTTTGTACTTTGTCAGATATCTTGTAATGTCTCATTATTGGCATGACACAATGTTTGATGGAGAAGAAAATGGATATAATTTTTAATTAGTCTTTTCTTAAATATTTTGAAGAAAATCAACACTTAATTCATTGTTCATTTCTGTTTTGACAAATACAGCTTCTGTCTCAATACTTTTTGAAAACATATTTTATATTTTGAAGAAAATTAATGTCTCATTCATTGTTCATTTCTGTCTTGGTAAATACAACTTCAGTCTTGATATTTTTTGAGAACACATTGTATTTTGATGAAAATGAATGTCTCATTCATTGTTCATTTCTGTCTTGGTAAATAAAACTTCAATCTTGATATTTTTTGAGAACACATTGTATTTTGATGAAAATGAATGTCTCATTCATTGTTCATTTCTGTCTTGGTAAATACAACTTCAGTCTTGATATTTTTTGAGAACACATTGTATTTTGATGAAAATGAATGTCTCATTCATTGTTCATTTCTGTCTTGGTAAATAAAACTTCAGGCTTGATACTTTTTGAGAACACATTGTATTTTGATGAAAATGAATGTCTCATTCATTGTTCATTTCTGTCTTGGTAAATAAAACTTCAATCTTGATATTTTTTGAGAACACATTGTATTTTGATGAAAATGAATGTCTCATTCATTGTTCATTTCTGTCTTGGTAAATACAACTTCAGTCTTGATATTTTTTGAGAACACATTGTATTTTGATGAAAATGAATGTCTCATTCATTGTTCATTTCTGTCTTGGTAAATACAACTTCAGTCTTGATATTTTTTGAGAACACATTGTATTTTGATGAAAATGAATGTCTCATTCATTGTTCATTTCTGTCTTGGTAAATACAGCTTCAGTCTTGATATCTTTTTAGCAACCACTTTCCATACATAAATAAAGATATATTGATATAAGAGAGAAACATAGAATGACAGAAAAAGAAGGTGCTGACACAGAGATGTAAACAGATGCAAAATTCTTAGCCTCACACTAAATGTGTGTGTGTGTATATATATATATATATATATATATATATATGTATGTATGTATGTGTTTACATTTTTTTTATATCTGCATTGATTCATGATGATGAATTGGAAGTGAATGATGTCTGACCTCTCCGTTGCCATGAACTGCATGTGGCCCATTGAGATATAAATACTTCACTAAAGATATTTTTCTAATAGACTTGGTACAAAAACAGGAATGGATCAATTTATCTGTTTATCAACCTCTCTATTTACCATTCCATATCCATTCTATCTCTTTCTGTCTTTCACTCACTCTTTCTCTTTCTCACCTATTCTCTCTCTCTCTCTCTCTCTCTCTCTCAACCAACATTCTTTCAATAAGCAGTATATGACACAAGATCAGTTTTTAAGTGGAGTAATACTGGGTTGATTTCAAAGATTTACTTCTCTAAGACTGGTTGTTATACCAAGGTTAAAGAACTCAGTCTGCCTTACTATTTGTCCATAGCTGAGAGAAGGAGAATAGTTGGTTTCATACCTTTGCCAAGAGTATTGGCTTAATGTGAAATACAAGGCATTTGGGCTAGATTTACCAGTTTGCATAAGAAGAAAAGAAAACACAATATTGCATCCAAAAATAGAAATATTTAAAAAAATCAAAAAATATCAACGAGTTTATGACTAGAAGATAATAGTTTACTCTTGTCAATCTCAGCTTCCACTTCATCTTGAAGATAGCTTCAAAACTTGGCATATTTGTTACTCGCTGGGAAGATCTTTGAACATATTTTTGATCTTGGCCTCCAGCTTGGCCTTGGTGTTACTATCAGAGTGGTTGATATCTTTCTCAACCATGCCCCAAACAGTAATCAATGGGATAACAATTAGAGGAATTAGTACTCCAGAAATTCAGGCTGGGAAAGTCATAGAAATTGCCTGACAATCACTTCTAACTCTTTCCCAAGGTACTGCAAGCGACTTAATCTTGCTGCTAAGGTCACAGTCTTCAACAGCTTCACATAACCATCTGAGCTGAGCTTAAGGCCCTGTTCAAAGTTGTGAGGTAGTATGATGGCACCCTTATTAGAGACACATCCAAAGACCCTCACAATTTAGAACTTGGTTTTCATATGTTGGATGCCATATAGAGTGTAGGGAAGCCTGCTATTGTTCCAGGTGTTGTGCATCTGGTTCTGACCTGAAATTCTTTTTGTCTGAGAAGAACCAGATCGTCCTTGGTTCAACAGGATACCTCAACTTAGTCAGGAGCTTCTTTTCCTTCATTAAGTGGTTCACCTTAGCCTTGACTGTCAGAATTTGTCCTTTGCATTTCTTGTCCAAGTGCTAGAAAAAGTCCTCATTCAGGGCCAGCGTCATGGTGGTGGCTCCAACTCCCATCTCTCTCTTGCATGGTTTCTCTTGCAGTTGTTGATTTGGTTTTGGTTTGGTTTGGTTTGGTTTTGGTTTGGTTTGGTTTGGCTTGGTTTTGGTTTGGTTTGGTTTGGTAGCATATCAACCATTGTAGGTTATTTAATGTCAAATCCATTTTTATACATATAAAAATTCTATTTAGCATGTGTACACAGTTTAAATGTCAAAAAAATTTCTATTCCAAACTATTCAGTTTAGTCAACAAAGTTAAATGGTTCCAAGTATTGCTATGTATTACTAACAATTCAATTAAACATCAGTCCTTTATTTACACACAGTTGAATGTCAAAACAGTTTTATTTCAAATAATTCAGTTTAGCATAAGTACACAGTTCTATTTGACCCATAGATAGGACCCTTTATAGATCCTACTACCATTAAACACAGTAATTATATATGTATGTATATATATATATATATATATATAATATAAGAGATATACATTGCTTAGAGAATATGTATGCATATCGCAATGTATTTCCATACCTAGTCTCACACACATATACACAACCTGTGGGTAATGTGATGCATAGGGTTAAACTGCTACTTATAATGCATGTGTTTGTGTGTATATATATATATATATATATATATATATATACACATATATATATGTGTGTGTGTGTGTGTGTGTGTCTGTGATTGTGTCTGTGTCTGTCTGTGTTCTCATATCTTAATTTCTTATGCACACACACACACATGCATACACACACAACCTATGTTGCATACAACAAATTTTTTTTTAACCAACAATGTTAAAATAAACATGCCAGATGCCAGTGAAAACCAGTGAACTGGAATTTAGGCTTTTAATATATAAAAATTCAATAACTATAGATTATTTGCCTGATATACATATGTGTGTGTGTGTGTGTGTGTGTGTGTGTGTGTGTGTGTGTGTGTGTGTGTGTGTGTGTGTGTGTGTGTGCACATTAAAATGTTTGTGTGTGTGAGTTAATTTTTTCTAAATCAAATTACCATCATTTTATTACTTCTTGTAAAACATTATACAATCCAAATAGATATTATTAGGTTCAGTATTTCCCATAAATAAGCTGAACCCTAACAAATTTTATTAAAAAAAGTTAATTTTCTAGTGGTATGAATCAAAACAATTGTTAACACACTATTTTCAGTGTTTTTCCAGTTTTGGAATTTGTTTGAGAAGTGATCTGGAGAAATAGTGTCCAGATCTCATAGGACATTTTCTTGTATATCTTCTAAAGAATTTGATCTTTACTGAGTTCACTGTGGCCAGATGTTGCTAAACTTATGCATCTTAAAGCCTTGTGAACTAATGGTGGCACTTGATTGTTGGTTGGTTGGTTGGTTGGTTGTTTGGGTTTTATGGCATATCAACTCTTGTAGGTCATTTAACACCAAATTCTGTCTATATATACATACATATTCAAACACAGATTTCAAAACATATATTAAGGTAGGTAAAATTTTCTATTGGCAGGATTTCATTTGTTTGCACAAGATTAACCAGTTTTAAGTTGTCATATTTTTTGGTACAACTCTGTCTCTCTCAAGAAGGACAGAATGTCATCTATTTTGACGTTCTCAAACAGATCGGTTAAGCTATTTACTTTGAAAAATCGCTTTCTGATAACAGCGAAAGCTCTGTATTCTATAAGAATGTGTTTAACCATGCAAGTTATCTGGTAGGTCAAACACTGTGGTTGTGGTTCCTGTTTCAAAATGAAAGAGTGAGTAAGCCTTGTATGACCAATTCACAGTCGGGATATAACAACTTGTTCTCTTCTTAATTTTCTCGATGCTGGTCTCCACTCTCCCAAGGTGGGCTGAATTTGGAAGAGTTTATCATATTTACCCAACCCCTCCGCTCGGACAGGATATGACACAAGGTCAATTTTTTAAGCAGAGTTTAACAGGTTTGAATTCAGAGTTTTCCTTCTAGACTAGTTCTCTCACCAAGGCTGAAGAACCTAGTCTGCCCTACTATTTACCCATAGCTGGAGGAAGAATAATTGGATCCATACCTTTCCCAAGGGTATTAGTGCTATGTGAAATGCAATCAGTCCAGGATTTGAACTTGTGTTATTGTGTCCAATTCCTACGACGATAACCATTACACCATGGGCACAATTTGGAAGAGTTTATTGTGGATGTTATTGCTCCATTATTGTTGCCATTTTGTGTGAAGGAATTTATTAATTGTTGGTTTCAGGTCAGTATATGGGATCCTGAATTTATCAGGCATCAGATCTAAGGCCGATTTGGCTGCCGAGTCTGCTTTTTCATTCCCTCTCACTCCAATGTGGCTTGGGGTCCAGCATATAATTATTTCTTTTCTATTTGACATTGAGTCTAATCTACTAAACAGTTCAATGATAAGAGGGTTCTGAAATTTTTTATTTTGGTACTTGATACTGGAGACAATGATATGGTATATATGATAATAAGAATTATATATATATATATATATATATATATATATATATATATATATATATAAAGTAGAAGGAGTTTCAATCTAATGACCAACTCATGGTAAACTGTGTTTCTCTTAAACCTTATAAAAAATAAACAGTTCTTAGTAAAACACAAGGTTTTTGTTCATTGTTTATTTTGATAATAAAGCCATGGTAAAGGCAACCATCCCAAGAGAAGAAAATCAAAACTGGAGAAGGAAGCTCTAGCATCAAACCTCTGCTGATGTCCTCAGACTGGTAACTCTGCTGTTTACTGAGTCACCAATTATTTTGTTCTGCTTATCACTGGTTTGTCACTATGTACAACCAGAAAGTGCCATAAGTGTCATAGAAGCGTATGTCACTCTAATCCAACAATGTAAAGATGTCTTACTGCATTTTATCATCTTACACATCTTGTATATTTTTCACAAGTCATATTAGTTATAAATCAGAATGTTTGAGTTGTAATTTTGGTAGTAAAGATGACACATGTCAAGATTAGGCTGTTATATATATATATATATATATATATATATATATATGAGAGAGAGAGAGAGATGTATAACAGTGATAGGACAAATAGGAATATTTCTTTTATGCCATTTCTTTTTTGATTGTTCTCAACAATATATATATATATATATATATATATATATATATACATGTGTGTGTGTGTGTGTGTGTGTGTGTGTGTGAGAGAGAGAGAGAGAGAGAGAGAGAGAGAGAGAGAGAGAGAGATGAATAATAGTGATAGGACAAATAGGAATATTTCTTTTATGTCATTTCTATTTTGATTGTTCTCAACTAGTTTTGACCTTAGGTCATCATCAGAAGTTTTTATGAAGAATATTTTTTGAATGTTTTTAAAACAGTTGATATATTATAAAAGAAGCAGTGAAAAATGAATAAGTGATGTAATATATCCATTTCTTGAATGAAAATTATATAGATATATGTATACGGATTTAGTATTAAAAATAGCCAAAAAGAATTTTAAAACGATTAAACTTTTTGCACTTACTGACAAAAATCAATTTGCTAAATATTACACTAGAATATATATGTATATATATTAATGTAATCATTTTTGGGCAAGTGGTTGCTACAATTGTGTGAGAATTTTTTAAGTATTTGATTCAAGAGTCAATTCAAAATCTAAAATGTTAAAATGGTAACAATTTTAAATACTCTCCATAACACTGAATTTGATGCACACTGCACTGCATAATTTTCAGATGAATATCCTGATATTCATGGAGTATGATGTATGTGAAACTCTAAATCATGGTCAGTATTTAACATTGTAAACATTTTAATATTATATATATATATATTATATATATATATATATATATATATATATATATATATATATAATGATATTAATAATCTTATGGTCAGACTTGATTGGTTGGTTGGTTGGTTGGTTAGGTTTTAAGGCATATCAACCTTTGTAGGTTATTTAATGCCAATTCCATTTTTATGCAAATAGTTCTATTTTAAACAATTCAGTTTAGCATGAGTACACAGTTTAAATGTCAAAAACATTTCTATTTCAAGCTATTCAGTTTGGTCAAACAGTTCTAATTCAGCTTATTCAGTTTAATATAAGTACAGATTTTGTTTACACACAGTTAAATGTCAAAACAGTTCTATATTAAACAATTCAGTTTAGTGTAAGTACAGTTTCAATGGCAAAAACAGTTCCATTTCAAACAATTCAGTTTAGCAGAAGTTCTATTTAACCCATAGATAGTGCCCTATCAAGTGCTACCATTCAAGGCCAGAGTGGACCTGAGAACAATGGCCATGAAGGGGTGTTCCACATTCCTCAAAGCTACTGCATCACTGGAACCTCACCATCAGATTGTTTAGTGTCATATCCAGGGCACTCATTGGGGAGGGGGTCTTACCAATCTGCAGAGATGCAGTCAGTGTATTCTACAGCCCCGGCCAACTGGGCAAGTCAGACTTGTACATTGAATAAGCTTTTGAATAAGGGTCTATGAAAAGAAAAATATTTTTGATAACCCCTAATAAATATATAAGGTGAGTTGGTCTGTGTTTATATGCCCCAGTATATCTACCTCCTGTTGATGAGGAGGATTAGAATACACTGACTGTATCCCCTGAAGAGGAGTAAGACTCCTACCAAAAAAAAATGTATTCTTGGTATAACACTAAACTATGTCTGATGGTAAGGCTCCAGTTCTGGATATTTGGGGGAGTCTGGAGCACTCCTTCATTTTCATTACTCCCAGGTCCACTAATTCAGAGTGGTAGTATCTGTTACTGTCCCATCTATGAGTCAAATAGATCTGTTCAAAAATTATTCATGATCATTTGGAAAACTTGATGCAATATAACTGTCGATTATTTGTATCAAGAATAGTTACTTAAAGCTATAATTATTTAAGTTAGTAAGTTGGCCACTCATAGTCAAAAATGACCTGAAGACTCCCTTTTCAATAGCTACAACACTGAGGTAGAGGGGAGGGTACTACTTCTTTCTCTGGATTGCTCCACTTACCCTTGATATGTAATTTATAATGCTGAGTGTTCAGCAACAAAGGCATGAAGTACCATTTTTTTTAGTCTTTTTTGAGTATGACTCGACCTGGGATTGAACCCATGTTTTCATTTTATTCATTATCATCAGATAGGTATAATTGAAACTATGCAACTTTTTGCAAATCATTTGAATTAGATAGCAATACTTGATCTCCACTCTAGAAGGAACCC
>CAUZXS010002443.1:2500-140842 GCA_963585895.1 Sepioteuthis lessoniana | reverse complement strand
CGTCCCCTTTTACATTTGGAAGTGTTATAGGTTTAATCAGCCCACAGAACGTCCTTGTCGACAGGATAAACTGTCATGTAAGGTACCTGCGTCCTGTCATAGGTTTGAATTCCTTGGAAAGTGGGAGTGACAGCGAACTCTCAACCCAAAGTGCAAGGATGATCCCCTAGAGGTAAACAACGCGTATGCAACGGATGACACTTCTGCAGAGAAGTCGTCTGAGGAGGAAGCACCATTACCATGAAGGACCAGTAGACACTAGAGACTTGCCCCGGGTTGTCATGTATGTGATCATCAGGTCATGGGGGTGGGGGTGAAGTGAATATTGAAAGGCAGAACCCACAGACTGCTGCCACCAATGAGCTAACCAGGGTTCGTCATTCAAAGAGACAACGAGTGACGTGCTGGATAAAAAACAGGTGGTGAGTTGGACAAACGAGAGAAATGAAATGTGACAATGAAGCTGTGTGGAATGAATTCTTTTCATAGCAACACCGGAAGGAAGGAAGAAAAAGGAAGAAGTGATGAGCGAAATGGCCTACCTCAAAGTTCAAAATGAGCGCGAATGTGTCTTGCGTATGGAGTGCCAGGAGTTTAGAAAAAAATGGAAGCATGAGCGTCATTGGGGGTGCAATTTGTGGGTCCCACATCCCGTCTCTGGTAGGACGGGGTTTGTGACATATGCAAATATCAGCCAGCTAGAATTTATACCGGACATTGGCCTAGGGGTTAGAGTGTTCGCCAATGGCCCGGGAGACCTGGGTTCAATCCTAGGTCGAGTCATACCAAAGACTCAAAAAATGGTACTTAACACTCAGCATTATAAGGTACGGATCAAGGGTAAAGTAGAGCAATCTAGGGAAAGGATTAGCGCCCTCCCCTACACATTGGTGTAGTAGCTATCGAAAAGGGAGCTTTTGGGTTACCCTTGACTATGGTCGCCAACTTTAATTTACTTAGAACTGGTATAAAAGGAGTAATCTCAACATTGTTGTTGTTGTATTTGTATCTTCAAAGTAGGATAGAGTGAACTAGAGTATTGATGCGGCAAGTGAGAAAGACAGGACTGGTCGCAAGCAGTTAAAAGGTTTCATTAATACTATCCATTAAAACTTTTTTAGAAATAGAAGGATAAAAATCTAGGTTAATTAATTCCTCTAAAGTTAAGGTTAATCTCAATAAATATTATTCAAAATATACAAAAAACTACACATTATAATCTTTGAAAGAATTCAACTGATACAATTGAATGATTTAGAAATATTAAAAATAAGAGTAAGGCCACTTTTATTCAATTTGACATAATTGATTTTTATTTCTGAAGGAATATAACCATTAAATTCTAATGAGAACATCTTTCTCTTTATTTACAATTGTTATGTAAATTTTCTAAATAGAATCTGGTTTTTATGATTAATGGCTGTCAAAAGTTGTGATTGAGGAAATTTTAATCTTTTTAATGTCAATATAGATGTGTATATGCGTTTTCAAACTTTACCTGTTATTTTTCTCCAATAAATAAAATTTTTTTTTTTCTTAAAAAGGTTCATTTAGAAACATAAAAAAATTGCTGAAATTCTTTTGTATTTCCAGGGATTGGACGAGGAGAATGAAATTTATTCTGATGAAGAAATGTCAGAATATGAACGTCTTTTGAAACAGGAGGAAGAGCGACTCCGTGGCCAAAATGTGTATGATCATGTTGCTCAACCAGGCCAAGTGGTAAGGAGGGGGAATTATTCTTTTTTTTTTTATCAAAAGTAAAAAATAAAAAAATGAGTTCTTTATTAGTTTGTAAAAAACAAACAAAAACATTTATCCCATTATATTCCATTTAGACTTTTAGAGTTGATATCTCATAAAAAACATTTTATATATATATATATATATATATATATATATATAAAATGTTTTTTATGAGATATCAACTCTAAAAGTCTATTTTAAAAACTAAAAAAAAATTAACTTTTCTTCTTGCAATGACTTGGTGAAAACTAGTTGTAAACAATTTTACAAAAATAAGTAACTACAAAGAAATATTCCTATTAGTTTAACTTCTCTCTCTCAATATATATATAATATATATATAGCCACCTGTTGATGATGATGGGTAGTAAAAGATTTCTGACTGGAATGCTGAACATAGAATGAGAACGAAATTTTAAAAATTGTTTACACACTAGAAATAAAACATTTTGTTTTTCTGTGTAAGAATTTTTTTCAGATTCAATTTTAATTCATTTGTGTTTTCAAGTTGAAAATAGAAAGTAAATAGATATTTTCTCTTAGATGAAAGCGGTCTTTGTTATACTTTAATTAATTCCTTAATTGTTTCTTGTATTCATTTCTTACAGAATCAGCCAATTGATCCAAATGTTGTTCATATGCAACAACCAGGTATGCCTACACACCTACCCCCAGGAATGGATCCCCAGCAATATGCCCACCTGCAACAGCAGCAGCAACAACAATTGCACTTCCAGCAACAGGCCCAGTTTGCACAACAGCAGGAGCAGCTGCGACAGCAACAATTGCACATGCAGGCACAGGGACAGTTTGTGCAACAGCCTGTGGTGCAGCATCAGCAACCAGTCAGTCACCAACAGCAACCCCCAGACCATCAGGTAAATTACTGGTGAAAAAAAATCACATGTACAATTTATATAATTTATATATCATAATTATGTGCTTTTTTTCCAGCCCAAAAGTTAAGGATGCAGATTATACATGAGAACTATATAATCAACTTTTTTCCAGTCATATATTCAAGATAAAATGACTGAAAATAAATTATATCTATAGTTCAAATAACGTGCTTTATCCGCTGGAACGTGTTTATAATTTTATTCCTCCTCATGAACTTATTTTTGTTGCATTTTTTTTATTTGTTTTAAATACTGTGTAAATTTTATGCTTTAAAACACAAGAAACATGTTCTTACCAGCTTCTCATTAATTCTAGATACAGTGTTGTTTTTTGTTGCTGCCTTCATTGGGTCTAATTGAAAGCCATACTTTTTCAAATAAGTGATTTGCTTCTTTAGAAGTATCTTATGATGGGAGACTCTTTTACAACCTTAGCATATACAAGGGTCTCCTGAAAAGTCCATAGGCTGACCTAGATTTTCTCATGGAATATTGACTGTATTTTACATCTTGCCTATGGCAGAGGTGGGTGAGTGGGTAGAAACATACACAGCATTTGAGTTTTGAAACCCAGTGTTGATTGACATATAGAACCCTAGGGGTTAATAAAAGCAGTGGGGGTTCAAGGTGGAGACGGGGTGAATTTACTAGTTTGCATTTATAAATCCTTTTATAACAGAACAAAAATTGTTTGATCATGTTGACTTGGTGTCAGATATAGAAATTAAATTTGGTTACAAGGGGTGCATGAAGTAAAAAGTTTGAGAGATCCTGTTCTATATTCATCATGTAGGGTTGTCTCTCTTAGCTTTCATGTATCATTTGTGTTTTCTATATCCTTCTTTCAAGACTAGCCTACAAAGCAGTAGAACATGATTGGGAACTCTTTGTTTAAAATCAAGCAGTAGAATTTGATTGATTGCCACCCACTGTTAGATACTCCACTCTGCTTTACTATTTTTAGTTGGAAAGAGAAGAGGTAGATTCTTTGCCTTTTCCCCAAGAGTATTAATTTAACTTGAACACACAGCTAATATTTGAACTTGACTCATCCTTTTTTTTTTAAATAACCTATGTGCTGTCAGTAGTACCTTAATTGTTTGATTTAAGAAAATCATTTTGTCAAGAAACTACTCAGCAATTAGATTTTCACTTTGGGAAATCTTCAACAGGCACTGTTTTTAGTTGGTTTGTCACAGCTTGTATATTCACAACAGTTTCCAAATGGCAACTACAGAGCTAAGTTTTGAGAACTAGAAATAGTTACAAGGATTTTGGTCAGTGAAATAAGAGGCTTGTTGTATCAGAATTTCATTTTGGTCAAAGACTTGTTCAGAGTGCAACCTGATATTCTTGTGTTCCGTTTTCATGATACACTTAACCAAACACGCTTCTAATAAACTAAAATTAATCAACTGAACATGAATCATGCAAGGCAAATATGAACTGAACATTTTTTAAAATGATCAGCATATTTTCAATCAGTTACCCATCTCAGAAGGAGAGGGGAACAGTCTTGTTTCTTTCTAAAAAGAAATTCTACAATGAACTATGAATATCTTTGTTATTGAGTTGAATTTTAAGAAAATTTATCTTTATTTCTTTTTTGAATTTTTTTTCCTCCTTTACTACCAGATTTTATATAATTCTGAATTTGTGCACAAAATCAGTTCAACAATATATTTAAATACTTTTCCATAAAATTAATTTAATAATAATTTTGTTTCATTTTCAAGGGAATATTCATTTGAATTTCACATATGCTTCATTTGAAAACATTTAACTATCAATTGTTAATTTAAGCTTAGTACTTTGATTTGGGTTGTTTGATTGAATTGCTGAAGATGAGATCTTTTTCAAGTCTTCAGTTTGAAACTTTTCTTAAAATAAAACAATCCTTCTGTCCCTGCAGAATTAGTGATTAAATTTGAAACTCTTGGTTTTTCTATCCATTTTGATAAGATATTGAAATATGTATAGAAAGTAATAAGAATTATTTCACATTGGAACGTGTAGGATGCTTGAGTTTATAAAATGATAATTCTATATTGTATTAATAACTTTGCTTTGCATTAATTACTGTTATCAGTCAAGAGCTTAATTGAAATTTTATCCTAAAGAATATGCTATTTAATACTCCATGAACCAAGTAGTTGTCCATACAGTAAAACTTAAAATTTGTTTTATTCCAGCAGGCAGTAGCTGCAGATGCCCAGAAACAACACAATGCTCCCCCTGCAGCAGCTCCTGCTGCCCCTACAGACCATGGCCCGGGTCATCAGTGAAGTGTTTGCGACAAACTTTTCTTCCATTGCTGCAGTGTCCGTGGCAATCAAAGCAACCAAACTTGAAAAAAGATCTTTTTATTATTCCTCTGTTTCTTTTGATTTTTTAAAAATTAGCCTAAATATTTAACAAGATTTGATGATTAGGTATTCATTTCATTAGGTTGTTAATTTAAGTAAAAAATATAAAGAAAAATTATTTTATTGTGATTTTTTTTAAAATATTTAGTGATGGTTAAAAATTAAGCTTAAGTATATTTTTTAAATAGATTTTCATTTCAAAAAGTCTGATCATCTTACTCATGTTGATTTTTATATATATATATATATATATATATATATATATATATCTTATTTTCAGAAATGAATTAATGTTTAATAGTACAAAAATTAACTTATAAAGATTATGGTGCAGTGAAAATTTAAAATAAGACAAGATTATAAGAGACAAAAAATAAAAAATTCAGGTAAATGTTGTCTTGTTTAAAGAGTTAAGAAAATTTTTTTTTCTCTCTCTCTATTCTTTTCAGCTTTCACAAAAACTGATTTGCTTTGGATTAACTGAAACTTCTGTAACTTTGAGGAGAATTTTGTCATCAAAAAATGTTTTAGACCAAAAAAGTACACACTTTGCATTGGATGACCCCCTCCTATCACCAGAATTTTTTTTTTGTAAACATTTCTTTTATGTTTGTGTCTATCTCATTTATTTTATTACATTTAGTCTTTTGTTTTATACCAAATCACTCCATAGTTTGGGGGGGTATCTATTTAATTAAATTATTTTTTGTTAGTTGGTTCATCTTAACTGTTGGGGAAACTCCCCAGGATCAACCCCACTCCATTTTCATAGCAGAATTGAAAGCCTTCTTTCACCCATTTCCTTGTAAAAGTGTTTCCTTCAAATCAGAATATTCTGAAGTTTTTGTTGTTCTTTATTCATAAAATACATACATTTAAGATTTGTGTGTGTGTAGAAGGGGAAGATAAAAAGTTTTACTTATTAAATAGTTTTGTGTTTCAAAAGAAACCCTATTTAAATGTAAGTTGTTTTTTTTTTGTTTTTTGCATTCTGTCCCATAATAGTTATTAGATTTATATGAAAATGTAATTATCAGTGACAGAGGTTGTAATTTTTTTTTATGATTAGACTCTTATAATAGGCAAATCCAGTTTCAGGTGGATTAGTGCAAATTTTCAAATTGTACTATAGATTTTTCTTTTGTCATTGGGAAAAAATCAGAGATCTATCAGATATAGTACTGGTTAAAAGCTTGGTAAGGGTAGCCTAATTAGAGCTGATTTTTTTTCAATGCAGGTATCATTGGGGATGGAGAACAAGAAAACTTTGGCCCATTCACAAGAGTTTAGCATTGGGTTACCCTTACTACAGTTTTAATCTGGACAGCTTATTTCTGTTGAGAATTCATAATTCAACGAAGACGCATTTTTTTTGTCAAAGGTTCTTTTGATATTTTTAAAACACTCGCACTATTTTTTTTATTTGTTACTTATTAAAAATGTTTTTCATAAAGAAAGAAAAAAAAAAACATTCCTTAAGGTGTAAGTTTTTATGTTTTGTTTTTTTTGTTTTTTCCATTCATTTTTGTTCTCTAGTGTTGGTACCAAAATTTGAGAAAAAGACCCAGCTTACTATCTCCCCGCCCCCAATCTTCCACTGTGCAGTCTCCATCCCACCTGCGTTTTTTTTGGGGGGGGGTTTAAACTGTAAATTAGTATTCTAGTTAGAAATTACTTGTCACAACACATTTTGTTGATTTATTTCTTAATGTTTATTATGGAGATTCGTCATTATAAACAACTAAAAAGTGATTTTTATTTTCAGTTAGAAGAAAATTATGAAAATCAGCCATTTTTGTGGGACTTTCTATAAAACTGCTGAGAACTTAGTCCTGCCAAAATGTCCAGTGAGGATTTACAATTCTATACCATTTTTGAATTTGGTTTTGCGGGTGTTTAATATATTATTTTATTCTAAAATGGTGAAAGAAAAATAAATAAAATTTTAATTTTCTTAAGCTATCTTGGTAAAAATCTACAAACTTCGAAGATGTGCCATTTTAATGAGCCTTCTGTCAGACTGGGCTAAGCTTAGTTATCTGCTTTGGATATCAGTTGTTGAATGAATATTGGGGAATATAGAAATGAGATGTGTTGTGAATCACTAAGCTTGGCTTGACACAAGGCCTGAAGTATGGGGCTCATTAACCATTACGTCACTTTAAGTGTCTGATATTCTCTTGAGAAAGAAAATCATTAGTTTCTCGGGGAAATTTTAACATAAAACTGAGTAAAGGTTGATAATTATTAACAAAATTAAATCACTTGATCAGAATTTAAGATTATGGTAGTCCCCACCCCTTTAAACTTGCTTAGCTGTTTACTTTTCCTCAAATATTTGAAAAAGGGTAAAATTTGTTTTATAATTACAAGAATTCCATCTTTTTTTCTCCTGTTATTTGAAAATCTCTGAACCAGCTAACATATAATTATTTGTTGATTAAATTTTATTTTCAAAGAGCCCCACACACCTGAAGGTGAAAATTTGTCTTCGAACAATAAAGAAACAATGATAGCAGAAACAATACTTTTCTTCTTTGTGATTAGTATATCCTCTTTCTTTTTATTGAATTCATGATGTTGTACAGATTTGTTTTTTGTTTCAATGAAAACCTTCAATTTGGGGCTCTTAATAATTGTCTTGCTTTCATTGTTTGGCACGGGTCTTGATATTCTTGATGTAAATTTTCTTTCTCAACTGTTATAGAATACCAAATTCCTCATCTGTTTATTTATAACTTATCAAACCTGCTGCCATTTAAAGAAATGGAAGCAAACAATGAAAAAAAGAAAAAAATTTTTTTCTAAATTCACTAATCTAAGGATCCCCTTTTTGGTTGGGATTATTTAAAACAAAAAAAAAAAAAAAACTGGTTTTCACCACCCCCTTCTTTTATGAAAATATGAACTCTATTTTTTGCATATTGGCAAAATCATTCTTGTAGTTTGTGTACTTGTTCTAAAGAATTAAAAAAAAATGTACAGCTTATTTTATTTTGTTTTGTTTATTTCTTTAAGATTTTTATTCGGTGAAAGCATAATTGTGGTTGGACATCAGTTTAGGTGGCTTAATATATGATATGGGTGTGGGTGAAAAGCAATTCTTCCATGTACGAGTTTCTGTTGTTTATTTCATAACTTTTGTTCTCCAATCAAAGTGGCCATATTGTTTCTAAAATCAACATTGTTAAAAAATATTGACAAATCAAAAGATTAAATGCTCTTCTCAACAGATCAACATATGATCAAATCAGTTTTCCTTTTCCTATACTGGTTGCCATACCAGGGTAAATACCATAGTTGGATGCATGATTTTCATAAGGATATTAGTGTGGTATGAAATACAAACAGCCTTATTGTCTATATTTCCTCCAATGATACCACGAGTCCATTCAAAATCTGAGCTAAGATAGAGTAAGTGAAGTTGGTGACCCAAAGGCTCCTTTTTCAATAGCTACTACACTGAGATGTAGGGAAAGACACTACTCCATTTCCTGGATTGCTCCACACCTTATATGATGCTGAGTCATTAGGCCAATGGCCTAGTAAATCAAAGTTAATTTAAAAAACCTTAAGATAATTTGAGCAAATGAATCAAATATGGTCAACAGCCATACTGATTAATAAATTCTAGCAGGTTTAGAAACTCTTGTACATGACATTAAAAAAAATGCAAGTTTACTAATGTTTAGACTTTTACAAATTTCCTCCACCCTCTTTAAGTTGGACTCTGAAGTTATCTTGATTTTTTTTTTTTTTCACCATTTGTAAGATGGAATCAATAATAAAAATCAATTTTCAGTTGTCAGCTCCTTATCCTTTAATTTCAATATAGAACAAGAAAATAGTTTCACATAATACCCCTACACTTTTCAAGCCTTAAGAGCTTAAAAGATATTGTTTTGCTTACATGATCTTTTATAAAGAAAACATAGGAATGCTCCAGAAATGTCGAGATTTCAATATTATGCCATTGCCTATAGCAGGAAGACCACAACTCATTTGATTGAGGGTTCTGACCAGACACAAAATGACGATTGATGTTCATGTGGACAGCATCCATGTCACTACCTGTGAGTGAATTAGAAAATGGGAAAGAATAAATGAACAGGAAAAAGTTCACTTGATTTTAAGCAAAAAGTAATTGGAAATGTTGACTCCTAGCTATAATATCAGTGGCGGGGGTTAATCAAAAATTTTCATAGATTAGCAGCTGGGGAAGAAATTGTTCAAATAACTTTAGAAGAGAAAAAAAAAACCCATTAAATTTAAAAAAGAACAATGATGATCTAGTTGTGTAGATTTGTTAACAAAATTCAATAAAATTGACTTAAAGAAATTTTGCTGCTTTTTTTTTTTTTTTAATATAAATTTCAAAATATTTTGCCAGATCAACAGGAATCACCATGACCTTTTTCTTATACACCTGTAATTTTTCTAAAGTGATATGAATTACCAATAAATCTGAATGAAAGCTTACAATCAAGTGGCGGGGGAGACAGTTTCCTTCACCTAGTGTGTGAGTGTGTGTAATGCACATCTGCTTCAAAGATGTGTATTTACTTTTTGGTGGAAAGATCTGGTAGCCTTGAAAATCAGCATTTGAAATCCTGGCTTTTTTATCAGGGCTTCTCAGCCACAAGGCACCCATTACCCAATAACCCTTACATAATGATAAGATTGTCTAATCTGCATTTTCTTCTTCCAACAGCTCTGATAAGAAGAAAATATCACTGACAAAAATAAATGGGTGCCTGGTACTATCAAAATCCACCTAGAAGCTTACTTTTGGTTGCATAATAGAATCAAATTCTGAACAGCAGTTAATGTTGATTGAGGGTTCTGACCAGACACAAAATGACGATCGATGATCACGTGGACAGCATCCATGTCACTACCTGTGAGAGAATTAGAAAATGGGAAAGAATAAATTAACAGAAAAATAGTTCACTTGATTTTAAACAAATAAAAAGTAATTGGAAATCCTGAGAGACTGAATCCACACTAGAAGTAACGTTCTTTCTCCAGAGATTCTTTCATTATAAAAATATTTATCAGATTTTAAAATCAACATGCATGTTAGTCATGAATAAATGAAAGAATTTAACACAAATTATTTTATGAACATCAGTCAATAAGTAATGTTAGTTTATATCACAGGTTACAAAAAACAATGAGTCAATAGTTGTAGTTCAAAAGAGCAAGAAGAATAAAACTTACAACTGTAACTGGCTCCATTATCTTTGATGAAATCTTCTGGAATAATTGGCAGATTCAAAAAATCAGGTTTGCGGGCTAATTCTGATACAGACGGCTGCATAAAAGGAATAAGAAGTTTGATAGAATTGTTAAAGAAGTTGCCACATTAAACATACAAATATGAAATTGATTGCAATTCTGTCGAGTAAAGGCAAAAATGAGATAAATAAAATCTGCAAATAAAATTTTCATTTTATTCCAAACAGCACAAAAGAAATACCTTTTTAATTTTATGTGTTTAAAACTAGCTTAGAATGAGATATCAATGAGAACTTTTTCACTCTCTTTTTAATTCTGTTCAAGTTGTTTTTAACATAAACATGTCAAAAATGCTAATCTTTCCTCTTCAGGTAAAATAAATCTCAATTGTTTATCTAAAACTTAGCAATTCACAGCTGTTTAGTTTTACAATGAGAGAGAGAGTATATATGATGTACTAAATGTAACAAGTTACAGTCAAGTTATGCTGTAAGGATAACAGGTAAGTCAAGTATCAAAGTGCCTAATAAGAATGAGAAGTGCCTAATAAGTAGAGAAGTATCAAAGTGCCTAATAAGTAGAGAAGGTCCCATAGGCTGAGTTGAGTTTTTCTTAGCATTTGATTCTAGTGAATGTTGTGTGGTGGCCATATCAAATCAATGGTACATAGAACACAGATCAATAACAATGTATGGAATATATTCAACTGAAGAAGGCTGGAAACTAGAAAAGCCAAAACATGACAGTTAAGAAAAAAAGGAATCATTAAATAGGAACTTATTTTTGTTTTAACCAATAGCTCTTTTAAGTATGAGATATATATATATATATACATACACACACACACAATATTTTTCTAGAATAAAAAAAATAAAACAGGGTAAAAAAATTGTGATGTCAATCCTCAGATGAGCTAGTATTCAGTATGTCTGGAGATTGACAACATAAAATTCACTTCTCATCCTGTTTTTTTTTCCTTGAGAACTACTGTCATATTGCTGTACATTTTGGGGCAAAGTTTTTACAGATAAAAAAAAATGTTTTTAGCATTACATTTTTAACAGAATTGCACTTATATATTACTTATGTATTTTAACTAATATTTTCCTTCATCTTAATTTCGGTTGCATTTTAATTGCAACTCACTTGAGGTCATCATTATCTCTAAGAACAGTGTGTATGAGAAACAAAGAAGATTACTTTGAAGATTTTGCAATCAGAAATATCTACTTACAGCAGTGAGACTATAATCTTGGAAACTCCAGGAACTGAAATCTGATTTGTCTGTTTGTTGAGCAGCACAGAGACCAGCAACACCCATTCCAATTGCACAGATTGGTTCTGGAAAGTGACCAAAAGGAGAAAGAATTAAAAGGTACCAATTTATATTGAGGCATGTTTGAACAGGACTGAATTCTGGAATTAGAATTTTCTTAAAGGGTTCTTTTTGTTTTCACTAATCCCTCACTACTTTTTCCAACACATAAAACTTTTATCACGTTCAGTAATACGTAACTAAAAACCTGCTCATCATTTGACTGTTTGTCTTTCGTACTCTGGGCTTAAGATTCTTTATGTCACTTTTTTTTGGGGGGGGGGTTCTTATCAGAAATAGAATCTACAAACAAATTTCTTCCGTTTTTAAAAGCAATGTCATTGAAAAAAAAAAAAGATGAAAATTTATCAACAAATTAAAATAGTGTTTTACAGTGAACTAAAAATAACAATTTGAACATTTAAAAAGATTGAAAAAAAATAAATCAAAAGAAAAACTTTTCTAAATAAAGAAAAACAAATAATTAGACAAATAATCATGCTGGCCCTGTTCAGTTCTATTAAATTAGCAGGTCTGTTCCAAACAGTTTAAATTGGGAACTAATTTTTTTTTTATGCTGAAAGAGAAATCAGTGGTTGGCTTTTGTAATTTTCCAAGCATTAATTAAAGCTGTAAAAGGTTTGTATTATTTTTGCTGGTAATCATTCACATAATCAAGATCTTAAATTATTTCAATTCTGAGATGAATTATTTCCATTCATTTTGGCTTCAATCTGTTTGTTTTTTTGTCTCAACACTGTGTTAAATATGGTCTTTTTTATAATTTATTATCATTATAGCTTATTTCATTAGTTTTACTTTATCTTATTATTAAAGAGACAGTTTGACTGATTAAGTAGTGTAAAATGAAACTAAAAACATAGCATAAACAAATAGAAAAGACAGTACAGATGGTCAGTTGGGTTTTATGGTATATCAACCCTTGTAGGTAATTTAATGCCAAATCCATTTTTATACAAATAATCAATTCAATTTCAAACAATTCAGTTTAGCATGAGTACACAGTGTGTCAAAAACATTTCTATTTCAAGCTATTCAGTTTAGTTAAGTTCTAATTCAAACAATTCAGTTTAGTATGAGTATAGATTCTGTTTACACACAGTTAAATGTCAAAACACTTCTATATTAAACAATTCAGTTTAGTGAAAGTACAGTTTTAATGTAACGATACAGTTTGTCAAAAACATTTCTATTTCAAGCTATTCAGTTTAGTCAAACAGTACTAATTCAAAGAATTCAGTTTAGCATAAGTATGCAGTTTAGTTCTATTTAACCCATACATAGGGCCCTATCAAGTGCTACCACTCTGGGCCAGAGAATGAAGAGGTGCTCTGCATTCCCCAAAGCTCCAGCATCACTGAAACCTCACCATCAGATTGTCATATCCAGGACATTCAGTCGGTGTATTTTACAGCCCCAGCTGAATGTGCAAGACAGTACAGAATAACTAGGTTTGGATGAAGTGGATAAGGTGACATCAGTGGATTTTGGAGGTGTAGACAATTGTGATGTAGAAATGGGAATTTCCTGGTCAGAATTCAGGCTGCTAGGGTATATGTACTTCCAGGTAGGGGCACTGACCACTTGGATTCTCAGAGTTAAAAATATCTTGTAACTGACCAGGTTTCAATAACCATTTATCAAAAGTACAATGATCCTCTTGAAATTTAGTCTAGTTCATACAATCCTGAAAAATGTTCTAGATATTTAGACAAAAATACCAACAAAAATTATGTATATTGCAGATGATGATGACTTGGTGGCTAAATGAGATATTGGACAGTGGCTGTATGTAATTTGCATATAGTGGAATGGGATGGATAGTCATGCTACTACAGACAGGAAATAGTTAAATCCTGATGTCATTTGAAAACAACATTTTAGATCAAATACTCCTGAATAGTAGTGTGAAATTGGAATCAAGAAGTAGTTTCTAACTGCTCTAACTGTAAAAGTTTTACATAAATAACTTTAAATAAGTCTGAATAGTAGAGAGTAAACAACAGTAGTATAATCACATTTGATGAGGATGATTTTATGTACATGTGTAGTTTATTTGATTTTATGGCACCCATTATTTGGTTGCAAATGCCCAGCAAGATTGTATGTGTTATTCCTTGAATCTAATATTATCCAAAATTTGATCTGGAATTAGTCTCCTATATTCTTGAATCTTAACTTAAAAGGAGGGGGGGGACTTTTGACAGTTGAAGAGTTTCAAAACCTCTGTGCTTCAATTGGTCTGTTTATATGGGTACTTTGTAAATCAATTGTTTTTTTGGTTCAAACTAAATTTTCCTACAATTAAAAACAGCAGAGTTGCACAGTGCTGGGCTCATAACCCAGGTTGATAGATCGAAATGACTCTCTGCTACTAAGTCTTTAAATTCAATACTATCTGCTATCTGGTCTGGAGTAGCTTTTAATCCCCAGTCCTTCTGGGTAAGAGTTCACACCAACATAAATGTTTAAAAAAAACTGAACTACCTCCTCTTGTGTTGATCTTATAAGTTGTAATATAATTAAGGATGGTAATTAATCATATTATTTTATTTGTAGTAATAAATTATGAATGAGCTAAAAACTTTGACTTAAAGTGTAAGTTACATGCGAAAGGTCAAATGGGGCACATGTTGCAGGATGTTTTGAAATCTGCAGCACACAGGATGTTGAAAATAAACACATTGAATGCAATGACAGTTGATTTAGCTGACATGTTTATGGAAAGTTTTTAATGACATGTGTTCTTATCATTAGTTGATGAGATAATCAATATATTGTATAAGCAGAGTAATTTAGCACCTAGTTCAGAGAGTTGGAAGCAGAGGGTTGAGTTGGACAGATTTGGGTCCAGAGAGGCAAGCAGCTGTTTGGGGTGAAAAACAATGTCAGCGTTTCAATTATTCATCTCCCACAAATGGAAACTCCTGAGTTTCTAGTGACTTGACTAATTCTTTCACTATCTTTCTCATTTCTTTGACAACTGCGGTGTGGAATGTTGCAGTCAGAAAATTAATTTTTGTATTTGAAACAACTGGGTCCGCTTTGTACTTTGAGAAATGTTATACCTATTCACATTCAAGATGGTGCTGTGTCAGAAACATTATAATGTGTGTGTTCTTTACAACAGGTCAGCTAGGACTAGCCATCAATGTAAATCAACCTCTCTCTCCAAATATCCAGTCACCAAAGAGGCATAAGTTTTAGAAAGAACATTGATCAAATTCAATAACAGGATGGAAGACTGCCAATTGCTCATGCTGTAGGTTTCCCCTCTTTGATACTATTGAAGAAGAAAGTGTTATATAACTTAGCATTAGTGTCACAGCAGGAGTTAACAGAACAAGGTTGAATCTACAATTTTAAACCCCTCCAGCTCTACCATAAACACTGGATGCGAGTTCAAAGGTTACTCTGTTTCTCATCTGTGCTACTTACTTAATAGTAATAAATGTAAAAATCACTCAAAGTGAAATTCATGATAAAATCATCCTCATATTTAACCATAATGATTGGGGAAATAGGCACCTCACATAGTGTTATAGTTACTTTAACAGACTATTGTTAATGAGTTTGATTCACATTAGGTGCTCCATGTGTAGGGCCTTATTCCACAACTACGCTAGGCTTAGTAAATAACAAAAGATCAGAGAAATAATCCAAATATTCATTTTTTTTCTTCTCCAACATCATTCCTTAGTTGGTTTAATGGTATGTCAACCTTTTTGAGTTATTTAATGCCAAATTCTGTCTTTTATTATCATTTAAAGTGATTAAATGGTTTCAAGCAACTATTCTTCATACTAATAATTTATACACAATAATATGCTTTCAAGTTCTCAATTTATGATGAAAATGCATAACAAAAGGAAGGTAAAGATTTCTTTCATAAATTTTTAAAAAATTTTTGTTTGGTTTTTATGACATATCAACCATTGTAGGTTATTTAATGCCAAATCCATTTTTATACATATAAAAAGTTCTATTTCAAACAATTCTGTTTAGCATAAGTATGCAGTTTAAAAGTCAAAAACAGTTCTATTTCAAACTATTCAGTTTAGTCAATAAAGTTAAATCTATGAATCAGTAACAATTCAATTAAACATCAGTCATTTGTTTACATCCACTTAAATGTAAAAACAGTTAACTTCAAACAATTCAGTACACTGTATAAGTATAAATGTCAAACAGTTCTATTTGACCCATAGATAGGACCCTATCAGGTGTGACCGCTCCAGGCCAGAGAGTGATGGCAATAAAGGGGTATTCTGCATTCCCCAAAGCTCCAGCATTACTTAAGCCTCACCATCAGATTGTTTAATGTCACCCCAGGACATTCACTGGGGGAGTCTCACCCCTCTGTAGAAATGCAGTTGGTGTATTCTACAACCCCAGCTGACTGGGCAAATCTTTCATAAAAGGTTGACATTTAAGTAAGAGCCTTTTTTTATGCTGAACAACCCAGGTTGGCAAAAAATTTCATACAACTTTAAATGAAAAAGGGTTGAGAATCTCAACTTGGTAAAATTTAAATTTAGAAAAAAAAAGGAAAAACAAAAATTTTTAAGCTTAACATAATATAATGAAACTAAATAATGTGAATTAATTGAGAAATGAAAATATAAGCTGAACCAACAATACCTGATTAAAAGAAACTGTAATAATAAAACTGCAATTGGACGAAAGGTCAAACTCTGCAATAATCAAACCAGTGGCCTCCATAATCACTTGGTTATCTTGTTACTGGATTCGGAGAGAGGAGAGTATTATATGAGCCATATAAGTGTATAGCATTAGAATCCATGGGATACAACATGTTAGATGAGAAGAAAGGTGGATGAATCTAAAAATGAGTCAAGGGTGTGCTTCATCTAGGTGGAGGAACATCATAAATCAATGGCAAGAATCAAATAGTTCACTCAGAAAACTATTGCAACTCATCAATACAAGTGGTGTCTACTGAGGAGACAAAAATAGCCACTGAAAGATGACTATACGTTAAAACTGCATTGCCCTTCAGGCAGGTGAACAAAGGACATGTTCAGCTGAGGTTGAAGATAGGGTCACAATGTTTGAAAAATCAGCAACATAGCCCAAACCAAATTTACTTTGATGCAAAAACAATGTCAACATAGTGACTTTTAAGGTTAGAATATAAAATGTAATAAACCAGCTTCCAGAGCTTTACAGTATTTCATCATATGTCAACATGAATATGTTTCTCACCAGAGCAAAGTAGAACTAAAATACCATGATCCCAGTAATGGATGGAAAAACTGTCAATGCAACCACTAGAGGTGTTTCTCAGTCCTCTTGTTCAAATCACAGAGTTGGTTGGATGTGTTCTATGACATATCAACCCTTGTAGGTTATTTAATGCCAAATCCTGTTTATATAATATATATTAGTTGTATATGATTTGTAACTGAATAGTTTATCAGTAACATTATTTTTAAATAAGCCAGAGTTCATTTATTTGCACACAGTTAAATAGTTTCAAGTATTGCTATTTAACATTTGTAATTCAGTTCAACATAAATGGTTTTAAGTTTTGTAAACAACTTGACCCAAAGACGGGACCCTAACAGGTACCACCATTCTGGGTCAGAGTGGACTTGATAGTAATGGCAATGAAGGGATACTCCTCATTCCCCAAAGCTCCAGGACTGAAGCCTCATCATCAGATGCAGTTTAATATCATAAACAGGACATTCATCACTTCTCTGCAGTGATGCAGTCAATGTATTCTACAACTCCAGCTGACTTGACTGGTAGTATAGAGAATATCCAACCAAGAATGAAGTGTGCTAGATTTAATGGCAACCTTACCATAACAATCATCTAACAAATGCTAGTAATAAAACGGATGTCCCCACCTTCTATAATGAGCTATTTTCCCTCATCTGACACATTCCCAAGCACAAAGTTTTGATCATTGGAAGAAACATGAATGCTCATATAGGCAGTAAAAGTGAAAATAATAAATTTTGTTTATACAATCACCTAACAGAAATGGTGAATATGAGAGCAGAATTTTCTCTCAATAACAGGCTTATATGCCTAAACACTAAATTTGAAAAAAGAAAAGTAAGCTATGGACTTACATCTATCCAAATAACTCAAAAGTACATCTAGATAACAACTACTTATATAGAAATCGATAAACAGTGCTTTGAAGGAGTATCTTCCAGTCACAGAACTGTGTCAGAAAAGATTTACTTGAGTCTACACAGAAATAACAAACAAATGGGTAAAGTTTCCCAATGTGACCAATAGTGATATATGCTATCAATGTGCAAACTGTAAGAAACAAGTCAGAAGACATTTGAAAGACATACATGAATAGACAAATAAGAAAACTTTGTTACATCCCACTTAGAAGCACTAACTGACTAACCAAGAGCCAAATGTAGAGTTCCCTGGGAGCCAAAAGCAGTTAGGAAAAAACAAGATAACATTATAAAAGCATCCTTAATACAAGAAATCCAACAAACGTTAATGTGCAGAAAATTAAGAAAGCTCAGAAAGAACTAACTAAAACATACTAAAAAGACCGCAAGGCTAAATCAATAAAATCAAGAACTTGGTAGAAGATAGTCATGATCAGCATAGCAGACAGTAAATGAAGTGAGCAAAAGGTAAAGTACCGTGAGAACAAAACTCAAATCTATCAGTCAAGAAGAAAGACTTCAAAAGTGAAAAGAACATTTCAAGAATCTGCTTGGAAACTCTCTTGAAATCACTGATAAATCTACTGAAAAGATTATTCCTAACCAACTAGACATCAAACTTGGACAGTTTATGGAAGAAGAACTTGACACAGTACTAAAAAACATTATAGGCAGGCCTTGATGATTATGCAAAGCTATTTGAACAAAAGATTGCATCCTCCCCTTCCTCAAGAAAAACAACCTCAGAATCACTAAGAACTAGAGCCATAACTCTTACTGCCATAACTACAATGGTTTATAATACTCTGCTCCTCAATCATATTTGACCTGAAGTTGAGAAAATTCTCAGGAAAAATCAGAAGTGTTTTGGGAGAAATCAATCTACATCACAGATTCTAACTATCCATTGAATAATTGGAGTATATGACAAAAATCTTGAAGCAACCCTATTGTTCAGACTTCTCTAAGAGGAAAGATGTACCAAATACTTCTAGCATAGGATCTCCCCACAAAATTGTTACAACTAAAATGAAAGCAATGGTTTGCTTAATTGATGGTGCCACAGACTTCTTTGACATTGTCACTAGAATCTTGCAAGGTTACTGATCATATAGAGATCTGATCTCTCTGATAAAACAACATTTTTATTTCTTCAAAGTTGTAGCTTTGTCAGTACTATTGTATAGCTGCACAACCTGGACTCTAATGGAAAGCTTGGAGGAAAAGCTAAATGGGAACTACACAAGAAAGCTTCATGCTGTTTTAAATAAATCCTGGAAGCAGCACCTCACAAACAGCAGCTGAACAGCCACTTGCTTTGCATCTCACAAGACATACTGGGCACTGCTGGAGAAGAAAGAACAAACTCATAAGCAATGTTCTCTAATGGACTTCTACACATGGACACACCAGTGTTGTTAGCTGAGCAGCAAAGACTTAGACGCTTTAGCTCTGTATGAATACTGGATGCATCCAAGAAACCTTAACAAGAGTGATGGATGAAAAGGATGTAATGGCAAAAGAATCAAGAAATTATTCCATTTTAATAATGATAATCCCTTGTTTAAACAGCTTTTAGTATTTCCAGTGACTACAAATAATTTCTAAATAGGTCTACTTGAACTATAGAGAGATGTTAACAGGTATTACCACTCTAAGTCCGAGTGAACCTGGGAGTAATGGCAGTTAACACTTCCTAAAGCCTCTAGAACTGGAGCCTCACTATCATATGCAGAGTCCAAGCCATGACACCACTTTTTTTGAGAGGGTAGTAGAGTATCTTATCTCTCTGCAGGGGATACAATGTATTTTAGGCCTTTTTGACAGGGCAGTGGTATTTCTCGGTTGAATTTATGAAGTTGCTTAAAAAAACTTACTTTTTTCTTGGATGAAATGGTTGAGGATCTCAGCTAAATCTTTGTTGTTTGCCAGATCTGTGACTGCTCCTGGGGAAGGAGGAATCAACAAGGCCACATAGCGGTTAGCTGAAAAAAAAATTAAGATTACAAAGTTGAATATAGTCAGAAAGGGTGGAGATGATGAATAAAGCAGTTAATTAAGAAGGAGAGAGAGAGAGAGAGAGCACTGGATCCAACAACCTGTAATAACAATTAATAAAAAAAAATTTTAAGATTCAAATAAAAGTGACATGAGGTTTCTATTATGATATGCTCTTCTAATCTAAGATGTACATATATAACCTTTTAACTGCTCGCTACCAGTCCTGTCTCTCTCTTTCTCTCTTACTTGAAACCTTTTAACTGCTCGCTACCAGTCCTGTCTCTCTCTTTCTCTCTTACTTAAAACCTTTTAACTGCTTGCTACCGGTCCTGTCTCTCTCTCTCTCTCTCTCTCTCTTACTTGAAACCTTTTAACTGCTCGCCACCGGTCCTTTCTCTCTCTCTTACATACCGTGTCAATACACTGGTTTGCACAATCCTATTGTGAAGCAACAAATGCCCCACAACAATGCTGAGATTACTTCTTTTATACCGGTTCTGGCTGACTAAAATTTGCATATGTCGCAAACCCCGTCCCACCAGAGACAAGAGGTGTGACCTACAAAATGCACTCCCAAAGACGCTCATGCCTCTGTTTTTCTATACTTCTGGTACTCTATAAGCAAGACACATTCGCGCTATTTTCAAACTTTGATGTAGGCCATTTTGCTTGTCACATCTTGTTTTTTTCTTTCGGTGTTGCTATGAAAGGAATTTAATTCACACAGCTTCAATTGTCACATTTCTCTTGTTCATTAAGCTCACCGCCTGTTTTTTTATCCAGCCGTGGACGGTTGCTGGATTCATGTCGGCTGTTCCGCCTGCATATACAGCACACCGCTCGTTGTCTCTTTGAATGAAGAACCCCAGTTGGCTCATTGGAGGCAGCAGTCTGCAGGTTCTGCCTTTCAATTTCACTACAACATATTTAGCAGCAATAATGAATATGTGAGTACTATAAATTTCGGTGTAAAAGTCAACTTTTTAAGCCAAAAAGAAAAAATCAGTACTGACTTATTGTTGGGTTTATTTGTTTGCAAAGATATTTATGGTTGCCAGATTTTTATTCATTTTAGGGGTCGGTAGAATTCTTTGTTATTTTAATGACATATTCATTATAAGCACAGGTGGATAAGTAAAACTGAATAATTTCCTAACCATCCTAAATATGAGGCACAACTTGATCAAATTTGACCACAAAAAGTGCACATTCAATCACATTTTTAGACACCCTAATATATATTGACAAGAACAGACAACTACAAACAACATTACATACAAAACCCACTAACACACACAACTATCTCTATTACAGATCTTCTCACCCCAAACATCTTAAAGAGCCTTCCCTACACACAGGTGATAAGACTGAGAAGAATCTGCAAAGACAACAACAAATTTTTAAAAAAAAGTGTTTAACAACAGTTCTCAAGCCAGGGCTATCCCTATCCATTTCTACCCTTAGACAAGATACCCTAAAGCTAAGACCAAAAGTGAAAATGAACTGCATTTCCTTCAAAACAACATTCAACAACACTCTCTCACCACTAACCTAGATAATCAAGAACAGTTGGAGTAAACCCTAACTTAAGATATTTTTCAAGAACCATGTCAACCAAATAATCTCAGAGAAATTATAGGTAGCAATAACATACTAAACAGTAAAGTAATCTATAAGAAATCCACCATAAAATCCACTAAATTTTGCCAACCATGCAAAATCAAGAACAACCTATAATGCAAACACTTCAAATCAATCAACTCATTCACGAGTTTCATAAATAAAAAAAACCTTTCTAAATTTACCACAAATTAAATTGTAGAAACAAAAATATAATTCATTTACTGGAATACAAATGTTGCCAAAAACATCATGTTGGAAAGTCAGAATGGCTGTTTCATTTTAGATTAAATAACTACAGTGACTGGATAAAATCAATGGATCAGAACAGTCTAATATTAGTCGAACAAAACTTCCACATAAACAGTCACAACTTCAACAGAGATGTAAAATCCACAATCATAAAAATATTTGAAAAAGATACTAACATGAAATCAATGATTGAAAAAAAAAAAGACAAATAAAAAAAATGTCTGTAAACATATGTACCATTTGGATTTAATATGAAACTTAATCACCTGATTTGGAAAGGATCAAAATCTGACAACCACAAACACCTCTGCAAACAAATAAATCCAACAAGTCATTGCTGATTTTAAAAAAACCCTTGAAAATAACACTGTAAAAATTCTGCGTGAAACATATTCTCTAAGCAGGTACTTTCATTACAGATATATATATATATATTAAACTAAGCATAGACACTTTGATCAGACAACATTCTTCAGACAAATGGATATGCTACACCATCAGTACATTTATATTTATATATATATATATATATATATATATTGTAACGTAATATCACTTCTACGACAGCCACCTTAAATTTTACATATACATGTTCTTCTTGGCTAGACTTCGTGAAGGAAGATTCATGAAGTAGGCTATCCATATTGACTGCAGGCACACTGATGGCTGACAAGGCCGATGCGGGACAGCCAAGTTCAGCCACAGCAACTGCAGTTCAAGGTCTGGTCTGGTCTGGTATGGCTGCTGAGGCTCCCTGGATCTTCCTCCAGCAGCATTTCTCCCTGAGGGTGGCTCTGCATGAGTCCTCAAAGGTGGAGACAACCTGATGGACAGTGTGGCACCAGACCTGATGGTCAGCAGCAAGTGTCGACCACTAGTGGTGGTCAATGTGGCAGGTACCAAAGATCTTCTTGAGGGAGTCTTTAAAACATTTCTTTGGTGCCTCTCTGTCACAGTAGCCAGTGGGGATTTCATTATACAGGGCTATCTTGGGCGGGTGAGGACCCTCCATTCTGGAGATATGCCCTGCCCATCATGACTTCAGCAACATGGCCTCTATACTGGTGATTTCTGCCTGATCAAGAAGATGGAGATGTAGTTACTCCAGTAAATGTTGAGGATGGTGTAGAGACAGCGCTGATGGAATTGCCCAAGGATTTGTGGATGGTGGCGGTAGGTTACCCATGACTCGGAGCCATACAGCAGGGTGGTGAGTATGATGGCTCGATTGACACTGATCTTAGTACCCTTCTTCAGATGCTTATTATTTCATACTCTTTTGTTGAGTCTGCCGAAACTGCTGTTTGCCTTGGCCAGTCTATTGTCTACTTCCCTGTTGATCTTGGCATCTGATGTGATGGTACACCCCAGATAAGTGAACTGATGAACTGCTTTCAGCTCAGTTCCACCAATGGTGATGTAGGGAGGGCGGTACTCTTCTAGCAGTACAGGCTGGTCAAGGACCTCAGTCTTCTTCAAGCTGACCTCAAGTCCAAAGAGCAGAGCAGCCTCTGCAAAGCAGGAAGTTAGGTGTGGCAGATCTCTTTTGGTGAAAGCAACAAGGGCAGCGTTGTCAGCAAAGAAGAGGTCATGGAACAGCTGCTCAAGGGTTTTTGTGTGGGCATGCAGTCTCCCAAGGAACCAGTTCCTGCCATAAAGACAGTAGTGGATGTATACAGCACCGTCATCATCAAGGTCTTCTATGACCTGTTTAAGCATCATGCTGAAAAAGATACTGAACAGTCGGTGCCAGAAGACCACCCTGTTTCACGCCATTGACAATGGAGAAGGACCCAGAGCGGTCACTGTTCAACCTAACTTGGCCACACTGGTCTTTACAGAGTTGGATAACTGTACTGAGGAACTTTGGGGGGAATCCAAGGTGCTCCATGATCATCCACAGTCCTTTTCTACTCACTGTGTCAAACACTTTGGTCAGGTCCACAAACACTACATACAGTCCTTTGTTTTGCTCCCTTCATTTCTCTTGGAGCTGTCTGAGGATGACCACTATATCTGTAGTGTCCCTGTTGACTCTGAACCAACACTGGGTTTCTGGTAGATGGCCTTCAGCAATAATGGGTACCAATCTGTTTAGGAGTACATGAGCAAGGACTTTTCTTGCGATGAAGAGCAGAGTGATCCCCTGATAGTTGGAGCAATCTGATTTTTCTCCCTTGTTTTTGTTCAAGGTGACAATGATTGCATCGCAGAGATCAATTGGAAGTTTGCCCTGCTCCCAACAACTGACAAGGACTTTGTGGAGCTTACTGTGTAATGCTGGTCCTCCTTCTTTGCAGAGCTCTAGTGGAATCCCATTGACACCCGCTGACTAGCCACTCCTCAAATGCTCTATGGCTTCGGTAATTTCTTTTATAGAGGGTAGTTCATCCAATTCTGCTTTGAATGGTTGCTGAGGGATGCGGAGAACTGCTGGGTCCTGGACGACATGGTCAGTGCTAAAGAGGGATTGAAAGTGCTCAGACCAACGAATTAGATGGAGGCCCTGTCTGTAAAAAGTACTTGCCCATCTACACTGCACATAGGACTCTGGACCCGGTGAGTTGGGCCATACACTGCCTTGAGGGCTAGTAGAAACTTCGATAGTCACCTAAGTCTGTGTATTGCTGAATCTCTTGGCGAGATTGGTCCATCACTCATTTTGGATCTCTTGAAGCTTACACTGGAGGATGCTGTAAATGATACAGAAGGCAGGCCTCCTCACAGGACATAACAGCTGAGCCAGGTGGGATAATCTTTTCTTCGTTACCAGTTCTTAAACCTCTTGGTTGTTCTGATCGAACCAGTCTGTTCTTCTTGGTGGTTAACTCCAGAACCTCTTCAGTATGCAGAATGGCACTCTTCAGTTGATCCCAGAGTGTTTCAGGAAAAGTGTCTTTTGGGTAGTTGCTGTTTTCAAACTTGGACTGGAGGCCTACTTGAAAGTCATCTTTCACTTCAGCTGATTGAAGTTTGTTCAGATTGAAATTTTTCTTGGGGGAACCTCCCTTTCTTGGTTCAGGTTTGAAGTGCAGCCTAGGTTTGCAGTGCACTAGGCAATGGTTGGTGAGGCATTCAGCACTGGGTATCACTTTGGTGTGAATGATGTCCTTAAAGTAACGCTTGTGCACAAGGACATAGTCAATGAGGTGCCAATGTTTGGACCGAGGATGCATCCAGGTTGTTTTAAGTCTGTCCTTTTGCTGGAAGATGGTGTTGGTGATGACAAGTTTGATATATGGGCATTATTTTAAATTTACCCTGACTACATTCGTATAGGTGTTTCGATACATGTAATTTTCTCTTTTCTGTTATTTTGATATTGCTCCTATGAAGTGACGTCCTTGTATTAAGGGCCTGTGTTGACCCTATGTATATTTTTTTGCATTTGCTACATTCAATTATGTAGACTGTGTTTTTTGAGTTGCAGCCTAAGTCTTTATTTATTTTGAATTTTATTGCTGGGTTTTTAAAGGTCAATATCAAATGAGGGGTAAAGTAGACTAAGAAAAAGAGAGGAGTGACCTTCATAAAAACCCATAACCAACTGACAACCATTCAAACTGCAAACACAAGTGAGTTCAAGACTCATTGAATACCCCATTAACAAAGCCTTGTGCCATACATTTTCTCTGATGAAAGCATCATGGTGGAAACATACACGTATGCAAGAACAAAAATAAATAAATCCTAAAAAAATACAAATCTCTTTGTGGACCAACTCATTTTTAAATATTTCTTTCCCTTTGGACCTACAACAAAAAAAATTATATACATATATATATATATATATACATATATATAACTCTTCTTGGTTTTAGAAGTCTAGTTGACTATTGGGCGATAGTCAAATTATTTAATACACAAAATAAACTGATGGATGTTCACCAATCAAACATAAGCAAAATACTGCTTTTTTTTCCACCTCAAACTTAGTTTCTTATATGCTCATTAAATCTCACCACTTCATGTGTGCTTATCATGTTCTCCTCTATAAAACAAGTCACACCTCTTGTGTCCTTTTCTTCTGGTTTTTGTGTGTCAATAGCCGAGAGAGCACACCTTCTGTTTCTGTTACTACTACACTCCCCCCTGATCCTATGATTACACATGAAACATTTGGGAGGTGGTTGTTCGCGCTGTGTGCTTCTTTGCAGCAGTATGGTGACTTGATCTTTTACATGGCGCAGCATTCTGTTGACCGTTATGTTCTGTGCACTGGTAATTCCGGTCACACATCCCACTTTATATTTTGAGGTACATCGTCCATGTGAAGCCTTTACCCACACTCCGTCACCTGGTTTGAAGACAGCCTGCTGTTGATTGTGTGTCAGCGCCGATGTTCCATTGATTCCTTTTAGCCATATGCGATACCGATAGACCATATTGGCTGGTGCTGTAGTAGAAGACAAGTCATCTTTTGGCGTGATGTTGTACCAGTATACTGCTTCCAGTATAGTATATCATTTTCTGGTAGCGATCTTTTTTACAGTTCTGTGATATTGCTCGATGATGCCGTTACCAGAGGGGACGTATGCACAGCAGAATCGAAGTCAGACTCTCCACTCATCTAGGAAGGTTTTAAACAGGTTGCTCTGAAAGGCAGTGTCATTATCTGTCAGAATCTCTGTCGGCAGGCCCCGCTCATAGAAGAGCGCCTTCAGCTGGTTGATTACTCTTGTCACATCTTGTCGAGGAAGACATCGCCACATGGCAAACCGAGCAGGGCCACAGTCGATCACCAAAAAAAATTGGCCTTGTTATAATGGGTGATATCCATCGCTACCCAGTGCCATGTTTGTTTAACATTCAAAGCCCCCTTTGACAAGTGCACAGGTGCTGGATCAATCAACTGACATTCTTCACATTCTCTGACAGTTTTCACAGCAACCTTAGAGAACTCAGGGGCAATCTGTTTCACAAAATAAAGTGTCCACCGCACACCAGGATGACCACTTTGTTGGAGAACAATCTTGATCTAGTTAAGCATAGCTGAGCTCACGGACACAATGCAGGCAGGTTGCACAGGCTCAGTGTTCCTTTTAATTGCATCGAACCACCACTGAGGCACTCAAGTCAATCCATCTACCTTATTTTGGCTAGTCTTGACCAAGGACGCATTCATCGACAGCGCATATTCTTTCACCAGTTTTATTATCGTGTCAAGCCGCCGTTGAATGAGCATCTCACTTTGATTCTTACCCTGGCCTTGCTGGTAAGGGTTTCTGAAATACACTTATGGACACAAGCAGAATCAGTGAACAAATGCACGGAGGTCGTCTTCCAGAGGATTGCCAAGTTTATTTCTTTAATAATGGTATCAAGTTCTGTGAGGTTAATATGTTGGGAGTCCTTTTCTGGACATAACCAACAAGCATCCTCTACTACAGCCCCATCATATACAAGCAACACGCTGGTAGTGCGAGGGCTTGCGTCGACCTATACGCTAAGGGTTTGGCCCTCAACACACCATCTGCCCCACACCGGGTCTTCTTTGTGCACTCTGGTGAGAACCTCTTTAAATCATGGTGTTGAGAGGGGCATTGTCAATCTTGTCATCCCATCCAGTGGTGATGTCAGATGCTCTCCGCTTGATGAATGCTACAGCTACACAAAGCCAACCACCCATGGGAAGGTGCCCAACCAATTTGCCACATAGTGAAAATATGTTCTGTCGTGTGACGACACAAGGCATGTCTGGGATTTTGTTCCCTCTTCTCCAATACAGAGAGTTATTCTCTCCTCACACCTATAACCCAAGCACTCACGCACCATCCTGTAGTCTATCCAGCTCCTTACTGAGGAGGCCAAAACTGTAAAAAGGTGCCGCAGGCACAATACTCTCGTCCACATACACATCATCAATTTAGGCAGATGTTGCCCACTGTATGGGCTTGTCCTTTGTCAAGATAGCATCAACAATTGTCTGCATGATGGATGGTGCCACATTAGGCTCAAACTCCATGCGGGTCAGGCAATACCTGATTAGTACGGTTTGATAGGACCACAGTGATTGGTGCACACATACTTGAAGGTATGCCTTGCGAAAGTCTAACACTGATACATTCGATCCTGCTCACCACCTTTCTCTCAACTTTTTGGTGCACATGTCTGCACGAGCTATAAATGGATCCATGTGATCATTTAACTCCTGATAGTCGAGCACTAGCCTTAACTTTTGTTTACTCTGCTGGATGACTGCCATCAATGGGATCAGGCCCTTCAGGGGCCCCAATTTATCTTCTGGGTAAGGAACTAACTACCCATTATCAATCCAGTTTTGTAGCTCTTTCTCATATTCTACATGAGCTCTTGCAAGGATAGTGTACTCCGGTACTCTGTTGTATAATTTTTCTGCTGGCTCATCACCAGACCACTTCCACGAAACTACCAGGATTTGGTGTGTTGGTCGAACTCTGTGCGAAAGTCAGGCTGTTCCAGCTCTATTGTTGCACCCAAAGCGAGAGCTGCCACAGCAAAATGTGCCTTGTCTCCTTCGTTGATATGCACGCCGCCCAATTTCTTGATGACATCCATTCCCAGAAGGAGGTCGAATCCCAATGGCTTGCTATTTACCACTAGCACATTCGTCTTTAAGGGATTTCTGTTGATCACTGTTAAAGTTATGCTGCCAACACCATGGCTTAGAAAGCACTTCCTGCCTGCTGTCAAAATTGCGGTATTTTTCTGTACTTCGGGTCGACATAACATTCCACTCACAATGGATGAGGAGCAGAATCCACCAATGCTATCGGATCCATTAAATCTCGCCACTTCACATGTGCTTATCACGTTCTCCTCCATAAAACAAGTCACACCCCTTATGTCCTTTTCTTCTGGTTTCAGCGTGTCGGTAGCAGAGAGACCAGACCTTCTGTTTTTTCGAGGTAAGAATGTTTGTGGCATTACTACTACAATAATCATTAGATAATAATTAAAATTATTAATAATCAAATTAGACTTAGTCTGATGATCACATAGGCAAAAATCTGACAGTCACCAAGCACCACTAACTCCATGTCTATGGTATCCTAAATTATATATATATGTATGTATATGGATTTTTGTCATCACATATTATATCTTCTTGGGTTAATTTCTTCTTCTTCATTGAAGTCACCAGCTTTAAACAGAAGATAATTCTCTACACTCCAAAAAGTTTGTATCCTTGTATACAATCCAAAACAATTCTTAAATCAACTTTTATTTCTGCAGAAACTTAGAGATTCCTTTACCAAAATTTACTTCCACCTGTGTGTACATATAAGGGATTTGCAGAAATAAATTGCCAAACTTATGATGGTTTAAAAATAGGAAATAAAAATAGTAAAATTAGTTAGCAAACAGTGAATTCAAAGAGCAACACATACCATCAACAGATTCTAGACTGATTGGAGTGGATGGTGCCTTTGAACGAAATTCACTGAACCAGCGACGATTCTGTTCATCTTGTTGAATGAATTCTGTTGGTTTCCCCTAAAGAAGAAACAAAAAAAAAGAGAAAATTGGTTAAAAAAAAATAGTTTGCATTTCAAGACCAGTTTTAAATGATTTATACAATAAAATATAATTGAATGAAAGTTCAAAGTATTTTTATTAGATAAAGGATTTCATTCACCAGCTGAAATTTGCTTTTCCTCTTAAGTAAAGATAAACTTCCTTTTGCATTAATTTTCTTGGGAAAGGCATGACTCCACCTGTTTTTCCCCAGCTAAGGGTAAATAGTCAGACTGAATTTTTTAGCATTCCTTAAGCAACTAGTCTAGGAGAAGAAACAATGAATTCAAACTCTGCTTTATTCAGCTTTAATTGGCCTTTGGATTAGTTAAATACAAACAAATAATACACTTGGAAAATACACAATGACCACAAAGTATAAATTAAGGTATACACATACATACACATGTAAAAATAAAAAAATTCTTGTTTTCAGTCAACTCCTGTCTGATGATATTTTTCTTTTCATAAAAAAACAAACATGAAACAGATGAGCTAAGGAAGGTGAGGTAATTAGTATTTCATAATATATATATATATATATAGAGAGAGAGAGAGATGGGATGTGTATCAGCTAGTAAATCAGGATGAGCAACTAGAGTTTAAATTTTGGCTGAGGTTGCTTATGTTCATTTTACTTTAGAAAAGGCATTAACCCACTTCTCCCTGTGCTTTGTTCCATCATCAAATATCTTAACAAAAGGGTTGTATACGGTAGGTGACTCAGAAATTGATCATCTCTGAGGGGGGTCATTCTGGTGAGGGGAGTATGATGTTGAAAGACCCGAAACTCCCCAATGACCCAGAAGATTAAAACATCACTGACGACACCTACTGGCACTGGTTTAAGCCTGTGTATTCAAGGTATGTATAACAAAATGTTTGTGACAACAGATGACAGAGAAGCAATTGGTTGAGTGATCATATAAATGCACAATTTTCCCATGGCTATCATAACTGTCCAGGCAGTAACTGCAAAACGTTGTTGATCTCAACTGGGGCCAATAAGAATAATAAATATATACATATATATATATATATATATATATTTTACAAGTATGTTTAACAGCACTCCAGAGTCTAAGCGAATCAAATGCTACTTAATATATTGGCCTGGGGCCTGGTAGTGGATGGTCATTAAGGCTACTCAGACATTTAAATAACTAAATATATATTTCTACCTTATTAAAAGAATGGGATTAAGTGAGGACATGGCATATCTCTAAGTTACAAGACCAACTCAAGTGCTGATGTGAATTTGACCAAGGGACACATCTAAAAGAGACAAGTTAGCATTTGTGCTCACTACTACAACTAATGTCATTGGAATTGGTTAGATGATTTCAACTAAGAGAGCCTTGTTCTTTGTTCAATCTTTCTTTTTTCAAATAAAATGAAACTTAAACACTACCTGTTCATATTAGATTGTAATAAAAATATATAACTGCAGTAAGGAAGGAAAAAATAGAATTAGGAATATTTTAAATAATTTACATGTTTTATTTTGTATTTAAATGTTTTTAATTACCCAAAACACAATGTTATCATTTCTAACTACATCTCTAGTAAAAATCACCTTCACCTTCCTAAAATTTAGTTTTTGATGTGCTGACACAAACTTAAATTTTAATATACATACCTACCTTCCCTGCAAACAAATAAAGTGACATGTTTAATTCAATTTGAGACTAAAAAAGCAAAAACAATCAAACTTTCTTTCACATTTTGCCTGATGATTATGTAAAAGATATTGAAATTTCCTTTTGTTTCCAACTTGAAATGAAAGTGGAGGTTGAAAAAATTTCCAATCATTAGGAAAACTGCCATGAAGAAGAAAAAGAAATAGAATGAGCAAGACAGGTGTAAGAAAATACCAAATCAAATACACCAAAA
Organism: Sepioteuthis lessoniana; assembly: GCA_963585895.1. Lineage (NCBI taxonomy): Eukaryota > Metazoa > Mollusca > Cephalopoda > Myopsida > Loliginidae > Sepioteuthis > Sepioteuthis lessoniana. The sequence goes on along the minus strand of CAUZXS010002443.1, from coordinate 109,824 downwards.
TATACTGGCCAACACAAGAAATGAAAGAATAAGCTGAAGAAACCTGATAAAAGGGATAGTGGGACTTTAACTAAGTTAAAACTTCATTGACTTAGTGGGTAGAGTGTTCACCAATGGTCTGGGAAACCTGGGTTCAATCCCAGGTCGTGTCATACCAAAGACTTTAAAAATGGTACTTGATACCTCCTTGGTTGACACTCGGCAATATAAGAGACGTATTGAGGGTAAAGTGGAGCAAGCCAGGGAAAAGAGTAGTGCCCTCCTCTACACTTCAGAGTAGTAGCTATGGAAAAGGGAGCCTTCTGGTCCCCCTCAACTACGGTCGCCAACTTTACTTTTTACTTATCAAAACCCTACAAGTACAATAAAACTACATGACAAACAATCATGCAGCCTTCATAGTCATTTAGTTATATTACTTTGGTTGGTCCCTAGATAACTGACTCTAGGGGAGGAAAGTGATATATGAGCCATACAAATGTACAGCATGGAAAATCATGGGATGCAGCATGGTAGATGTGAAGTAAGATGAATGAATATAAAAGTGGATAAAAAAGAAAAATGTCCATTATAATAATAAAATTAATGAACATAGTATTGTTTTTTCAAGTAAGACTTGTGTCAGTTTAACTCGCCAACAAAAAGCAATTAAGTAAAAATTAAACACAAAAAAAAACAAAACAAACAAGCACACTTGAAAAAAAAAATTTAAATTACTTGAATTCTGAGATCAATTATTTCTTCATTGTCTTTTGTTTATTTTATTGTTGTTTTTATTGTAACTTTCTAGATCAAATACTATCTGGTGAAGAATTTTTAAAAAATAACTTCAGACAAGACAAACTTATCCATCTCTTAGCTCATCTTTCAATTTAACCATAGAAAACTATGGCTAGATAATGTTAAAGTCTTACTCCAGAGAACACCAAGTAGTTTACAATATTGTATTACAATGGAGATTTCGAGAGGAGATCTGAAGACTGCTAATTTCTCAATTTGGGAAATTTGAGTAGTATTGATATTTCAAAATATCTTGTTTTATTGAACATGATTTGATTATATATATTAATCTATTTTTATTACAATGATTCAATTATTATAATTTAATTCCTGTTTTGTAAAATTTTAATCAAATTTTTTTACTTAGATATTTATTGAGATTAGCTATTTGCTGCAGATTCTATAAATTTGTGATTTTGTATTGATTTTAATATTATAAATCAATTAAATCCGAGTCTTTTTACTTTAAAAAGTGCTTTATCTTTGTTTAACAATCTGAATATTTTTCTTAAAGAGAGAATTTCTGATTAATAATTCTACCTCAAAGATAATTATGTACTGCCATATTGCATTGTTTTATTGTCTTGTGATGTCTTTTATTGTCTTTTTAGTTTTATATATAATTTGTTTCTTGATTTGGATTTTAAAATTTCAAAAAAATTTTTATTGAAGATATCTATTTCTTTAATAAACCTTTGAATTTTGTTTTTGTTTTCAGTTTTAATGAAAATTAAAAATCATTTTAGTGCAATATTCTCATGAAATGTTATAAAAAAAAAAAAACAGAATTTTTCAAAAGTGAAAATGGAAAAAAATGAAAGAGGAAACAAAATTAAGGAAAATTTGAAATGGAAAATTGGTTCTCACAGAAATGACATGAAAATAGCAATAAAGATGAGGAAACAGTTCTGAGTATATCAATGAATCATGATGATAAAAGTATTTTCAAGTTAATCAGTTTATATCAATACATGAACATAAAGGAGTGTAAAAGAAACTGAACAAACTTTTTATAAGTGACATGTTGTATATATCTGTTTAGAGGAAAAGCAAATCAACATTATAATGAAGGATTGACAAGTTTGGTGCTTGTACAGAATAGCTCACCCATGAAAATCTGTTATTTGTGTGATAATGTACAAAAAACTAGGTAGAAATATAATACTTGCATTCACCATACAGATAAGAGTAAGTTTTAACTATTTGCTTCATTTTTTTTACTAAATAGTCAAATTCCAAAATTACATCTTGAACTAGCTAAAATTTGTTCACATTCTTTAAATCTTTCCCTCCTCTAAACACTAAGAAAGTATTGAGTAAAAGCTAATGGCTGATTTGTAATTTGGGGAATTGAGTGTAACTGCACAGAAAAATACAAAACAAATGAAACACATCTGGATGGGAAATGTAAGTATTACATTTCTGTAGAATTTTTTGTACACTAAAACAAAATTAACAATTTTCATGGGTGGCCTATTCTGTACAAGCACCACAATTTCCAGATTCATTGAAAGGATTCTGGATGTGACAGTTGTAGGAATGAAAACAATAAAAAATAAAATTCTGTAAAAAAAATAAATACACCAATAAAATTATGAGATTGTGAGTGCTTTATACAGACCTGTGGAGAGGCCAACTGGACTGTAAAGTTAGTTGTAGCCAAAGTGTAAGCTTGTATAAATGATTGTGCATTCACTCCTACAAACAAAGTGGAACAATTAATATTTCTGAAACAAGAGAAATTAACATTAATCTTAAATTGATATGAACACATTTATACATAAATACCATCAGAAAAAAACATGAATCCATCCAGCTATGGATGACTGTTTTTTTTAGCTCTGATATGGCAACCAGTCTAAGAGAAGGAAAACTCTAACAAATTGAACTTATGTCACATAAATTGAATTTTTAGTTTTTATTAGAACTATGCAAGTAATTTGTGTGTGTGTGTGTGTGTGTGTGTGTATAAACAAAATAAACTAAACTCCTGACATAGAGCAATGATTAGCAAGGTGACTTTCCAGACATTACAGTATTATAAATAGGATAAGAAAAATGTCTGATGCATAATGGAAATTACCACACAGGTTTTTACTCGTCCGTATCTTTCAGCAGTAATGAGCTAACTAAAATCTAACTTTTAATTTCTTGAACTGTAGTCACATGACTTCACAACCCTCTAATGAAGACCTTTCAATTGACCTTAGGAGTTATTACTTGTCTATCACACTGAATTGACTTTAGCTAGGCACAACAGTTTCTCCAAGTACATTGGTTTAAATCTTTCCAAAATACTCTACACTATATGCCAAATAAAAGATATGGCCCAATCTATTACTTAATAACATAATTTCAAATTCAATCAGTAAATCAAAAAGGTTTAATTGAACACTAAGATATAGATTCAATATACTAACCAAACTATTTGGAAATAGATAATCAGTTTAAACTTAGATGAAGAAAAAATGTATTAATTAAAGAATTTCACAGAAATACAATTCAGATATTAATGATAATATAACCTCTCACAACATTTCAGTATCTAAGCAGTAAAATGAAATATCAAATACTGATTTCAATAATATGAAAAAGTATTACAGGATTGTGCACATTTTATATCATGAAATAATTAAATTAATATGAGACTTTGTTTTGTTTTTAAAATTCCTACTAATTTTAGATTTTACTTTTTGTTTTATTTTATAAGTGTTATGGAGAAAAGTTTTGCTAAGCTCCACAAGCACTCTGTGAGCATGTGTGAGCATGCATATGTATAGACTGGTTTTATGGCATGTCAACCCTTGTTGGATTATTTTATGTCAAATTCAGTTTAACACTTATGGTCTCTATTATATATGTTCCAAAAATGTATCTTTACAATCATCTTAAACAGGTAAACATTTCATATTTACTAGCAATATCAATATCTCAAATTTTAGAACCCATGTGGTTGGTATTTGTGTCACAACCTATGCCCAAGTGGTTCGACTGCTAATCAGAGAATCCCCATTTCTGTATCACCATTGTCTTGCACAATACAGGCACACAAGCTGTTAAGTAAGGTTTTATGTTTTCAGATATTTTTCAATCGGGACCCATGGGCATTTGTGTCTCAGTGTTCTAAAGGTTAAGGGCTAATGTATTAATAAAGTTCGCAAACATTTTAAACATTATCTCAAATAGACCTGGGAGTAATGGCATCTAAGGAGTAATTCCATGCTCCCTCAGAACAGGAGCCTCACCACCAGATGTGTACAAATGTTTATATATGAGGGCCAGCTGAAAAGTTCATCTGCTGACCTATATACACTCATGGAATGTGACCAAATGAGGTTTATTTTTCAACATAGGCTCCCTTGTAGACCATAACTTCTTCCATCAGTGTTGCAGTGTGTTGGATCCCATAAGTCAAAAAAGTAATCAACAACAGATATAACATCATCATATGAATTTTTCAGCCCACCTTCATGTGTGTGTGTGTGTGTGTATGTGTGTATAATGCAATTAGAAGGAAACTCAAACCTGGTTAAATTGTCATTATAAATTTATTTTGGCGAAGAATATCATTATACTCTCTATCTCATCAGATGACTCCACACATTTAATTTGAGGTTGAAAAACAGCAAATATGGATTACAGTTTATATATGTGTATGGAAAAAAAAGAAGAAAAAAACCTATATAAATTTAAGTTCTCAGGTGAAAGTAAAGGGGGTTAAAATTAACTAATTAAAATAAAATTAATTAGGTTTCCTAATGTTTTTAGTGCCTTCTACTGCCCAAAAATTACACCTTTAATCAAGTTACAGCCCCCTCATAACTCCTAATGTTCCTCTGGGCCCATGTTATGGATCCCATTGGGTTGGTTGGTTGTTTGAGTTTCACAGCACATCAACCACTATGGGTTATTCAATGCCAAATCCGGTTTACATATTTGAATTATATATGATTTGTAACCATTTTTTATATGAACTCACTTTTTCTTCATAAACTCACTTTTCTTTTAAATTCGTGTTTTGATCCATTCGACCCACAAGTAGGACCCCAACAGGTACAATCACCCCGAGTCAGAGTGGACCCACTACAAGTTGTAATTGTTGAGATTTATGGTTTTGCATAGGGTTATTTAACAAAACTTTTTTATATTTGGTTAATTGGTAGGTTGATCCATTGAATATTTCGGATTGTAATGATGTATCATATTTTTAGGTACAACTCTTAAGAAAGAGAGGACATCATCCATGTTGATGTTCTCAAACAGATCTCTCATGTTATCTGCTTTAAAATGTCGTTCTCTGGTGGTAGCTAGTACACCACATTCCATTAGGATATGTTTAATGGTGTAAGGCGTCTGGCATATCAAACACTGTGGTGGTTGTTCCTGCTTGAGGATGAACGAGTGGGTGAGTCTTGTATGACCTATACGCAGTCTGGATATAATGACTTGTTCCATTCTTGATTTTCAAAATGCTGGTCTCCATTCTCCCAAAGTGGACTTGATTTGGAAGAGCTTAATTATTAATGCTATTATTGGAAGAGCTTAATTATTAATGCTATCATTCTAGCATTGTTGCCATTTTGTAATAAAGAACCTATTTATTTGTGGTTTCAAGTCCGTATATGGGATGCTGATATTGTCAGAGCTCAGATCTAAGGCTGATTTTGCTGCCGAGTCAGCGCTTTCATTGCCACTCACTCCAATGTGGCTTGGAATCAAGTACATGATTATTTCTTTATGGCTGGACATCAAGTCTAGTCTGTTCAGTAGTTTAATAATTAACGGGTTCTCAAGTATTTTTTAATGATGTTAATACAGAGAGCGAGTCAGAGAATATGATATATTTGCAATATTTGTTCTTTGATATTATATCGAGAGCAAGGTCAATGGCACAGATTTCTGCTGTAAAAATGGAGCTTTCCTTAGGAAGGCCTTTTTTGAGAATTGTTTTATTGAGAACAGCTGCACATGCTGTTTTATTGTTATCCTTCGAGCCGTCTGTGAATATATATTGGTGGTCAGGATGATGCAGGAGGATAGTGTGAAATTTTTCTATATAAGTGCTAGGATGTGTTTTTGTTTTGGGGAGTTCAGATAATTGGAGGATTACTTTTGGTTTTTTAATTATCCAGGGTGGAATTTGTGTGATGATGCTTTTATGTACATTTGCAAGGGAGATTGTTGATTCTTTGAGGATAGGTTCCATCCGAAGGCCAAATGGTTTGATTGTTCTTTCCTTTTGTTCAAATTGTTGTTTATATTTACTCTGGAAGATGCAGTCATATGCTGGGTTGGATGGGCATGATTTCAGTTTAATGCAGTACTGGAGAGCCAATTTTTCGCTCCTGAGTTGTAGGGGTGCTTCATGTGCTTTGGTATATAGACTGTCTACTGGGGAGGTTTTGAAGGCTCCTAAGACCAGTCTTAGGCCTTCATGGTAAATTGGGTCAAGCTTTTTGATGTAGGTTTTCCTGGCAGATTTATAAATAAACACATCTTGTTTTGTTTTTGGATATCTTGAATCCATTGGTATTTGCCCAATGTATGATTTTATGGATACACTGTTGCAGATGGCATTCTGCAGTCCTCATATATTTTGATCTGGCAGTGATACAGAAGTCATCTACATAGAGGTATCCATCAATTTCAGGAGTCAGACACTTTGTAATGCTGTTGATTTTTATAATGAAAAGTGTCACAGATAGAATACTCCATTGCAGGACTCCCTCTTCCTGTTTGTACAGATTGAAAAATCTTGACCCTTTTCGGACTCTGAACTGTCCGTCCGAGAGAAAGCTCTTTATGAAGTTCGGTAAATTTCCTCATAGTCCAAGGTTATGGAGTTCTTTCACTATTCCAAACCTCCACGTGATCTCATAAGCCTTCTCCAGATCGAAGAAGACTACTATAAGGTGTTGTTTCTGGATATTGGCCTCTCTTATGGAGGTTTCTAATTTGACTACCTGATCAATTGTTGATCACCGTTTTCAGAAACCACATTGAGTGTTTGTGATGAGTTTATTGGATTCAAGATACCAAGCCAGTCTTTTGTTTACCATGCGCTCCATTGTCTTACAGAGGCAACTAGTTAGGGCTATTGGGTGGTTGTGAGATGGGTTTGTGTTGTCTTTTCTAGGTTTCGGTATAGGGATGATAGTTGCTATTTTCCATGATTCTGGGAATGTCCCATTCATCCAGATATCATTAGATATTGTGAGGAGATAGTCGAGTGATTTTTTTTGGTAAGTGTTTTAGAAATTCGTAATGAATTTCATCTGGACCAATTACTGTATTTTAAGATGTTTGAATTGCATCTTTAAGTTCTTCTATTGTAAAAGGAAGATTGTAACTTTTAAGTGTTATTTGATTTAAAGTTCAATTTTAGCTTTTCAGCGTTTTATTTAAATTTGGCAAATTTTTCATTTCCATTCTTTGCTGATGAGTTCATTGAGAAGGTTATTGCTAATTCGTCCGCTATATCTTTTTTATTTGTTATTTTGTTGATGTTTTTGGTTTGGTTTGGTTTTATGGCATATCAACCTTTGTAGGTTATTTAACGCCAAATCCATTTTTATGTAAATAATCAGTTCTATTTAAAACAATTCGGTTTAGCATGAGTACACAGTTTAATTGTCAAAAACATTTCTATTTCAAACTATTCAGTTATATATAACAATTCAGTTTAGGGTAAGTACAGTTTCAGTGTCAAAAATAGTTCAATTTAAAACAATTCAGTTTAGCAAAAGCACGCAGTTTTAAATTGTACAGTTTAATTGTAAAAAAAAACATTTTTATTTCGAGCTATTCAGTTTAGTCAAGCAATTCTACTTTAGCTAATTCAGTTTTGTAAAAGTACAGATTTTGTTTACACACAGTTATATGTCAGAACAGTTAAACAATTTAGTTTAGTGTAAATACAGTTTCAATGTAAAAAGACAGTTGCAATTATATGTAACAATTCAGTTAAGTGTAAATACAGTTTTAATGTCGAAAAAACAGTTCTATTTCAAACAATTCAGTTGAGCACAAGCACTCATTTCAAATGTGAGTACAGTTTAATTGTCAAAAACATTTCTATTTCAAGCTATTCAGTTTACTCAAACAATTCAGTTTAGCATAAGTATGCCGTTAGTTCTATTTAACCCATAGATAGAGCTCTATCAGGTGCTACCACTCCGGGCCAGTGTGGACCTGGGAGCAATGGCAATGAAGGAGTACTCCGCATTCCCCAAAGCTCCAGCACTGCTGGAACCTCACCATCAGATTGTTTAGTGTCATATCCAGGACACTCGTTGGGGGGGGGGTCTTACCCTCTGCAGAGGTGCAGTCAGTGTATTCTACAGCCCCCGCCGACTGGGCAATACACAGAGTTAAATGTCAAACAGTTTTATTTCAGATAATTCAGTTCAGCATAAGTACACAGTTTAGACGTCAAAAACAGTTCTATTCTGAGCAATTCAGTTCAGCACAAGTAAGCAGTTCCAATGTCAAAACAGTTCTATTTTAAACTATTCAGTTTAGCATAAATACGCAGTTTAAATGCAAAAATCAGTATAGTGAAAGAAGCACGGTTTAGTTCTATTTAACCTATAGATAGGACCCTTATCAGGTGCTACCACTCCGGGCTAAAGTGGACCTGGGAGCAATGGCATTGAAGGGGTACTCCGCATTCCCCAAAGCTCCAGCATTGCTGGAACCTCACCAGCCGATTGTTTAGTGTCATATCCAGGACACTCGTTGGGGGTTTCTTACCCCTCTGCAGAGAAGCAGTCGGTGTATTCTACAGCCCCAGCCAACTGGGCAATGTTGTTTTTAGAAAGGTGATTTATTGCATGGGTATGGAATTTACCAGCTATCTTTTTATCATGTCCCATATGGATTTTGTTTTTGTTGTTGAACTAAGTTTGCTAATATAATTTTCCCAGTTTTCTTGTTTATTTTCTTTTATTGTTTTCCAAGCTCTTGCTTGGAGTTGTTTAAATTTTTGTAAGTTGTCTGTTGTTTGTTCTTTTTCAAATTCCCTTAATGCTTTTCTTCTAAGCCTGATAGCCTCTTTTCATTTACCATCAAACCAAGATCTATTTCGTTTCATCTTGATTTTGTTCTTTGGGATGCATCTTTGTGCAATGAAAACCAGTGTTTCCATGAATTGTATTAAGTTCTTAATGTTTGGACCTACTTTTAATTCCTCTGAGCATAGTTTTTGAAATTTCTCCCAATTTGCTTTATTCAAGTTCTTTAGACCCGGCACTGTGGTTTCCTTGGCAGTTGGCACATTTGTAGACTCTTTGGCAGTCTTTATGTATGTCATATTCCCCACATCTTACACCTACTGGTGGTCGTGTACACTGGTCTTGATGGTGTCCAAACCTCTTAATGGATTCGGGAAGTAGGGTTCTACATTTATTTTTTGGTATCCAATTTTGATTTCTTTTGGAATTTTGTGAGTGCTGAAAGTCAGTATATATGTATTTTTTAATTTGAATTCTGTGACATTTTGGTCTTTTAAGTTTGTTTTAATCTCATCTAAAGTACATAAGGAGAGTTTGTGGCTTTTCATGACTCCTTTGTATGTGTTCAGGGAATTGTGAGGGTAGGTTTTGATTTTTATGTTATCAAAATGTTTCCATTTTAATAATTCATCAGATTGGTTTTTATTGTGAATTTCAATTAGTAATGTTCCATTTTTTAGTTTTTTAACTGTTTTTGATTTTAGATTTTTGGATAGTACTTTTTCAATTTTGAATGGAGACAGTTTACTTAGAGGAAATTCCTCTGTTGATTCCATCACTATGAAAGATGGGAAGTTGTTTGGTTTTTCTTCTGTTTCACTGTCAGAACTTTCCCATAATCTTTTTTTTTATTAGCTTGGGGTTTATTTGTATTAGCCATATGAATAATTATGAGTTTCACCAAACATGCTCCCTACCCACCTTGGAAGCCTATATGGGGATGTGCCTAGGGGGAAACCCATTCACCAAGGCAACATCAGGGCTACATGTTCGGTATACTCATGCTGATGTTTGACTATTTTATTTTGTCACTGGATTTTCATGACCAAGATAACTACTTGCCCAGGGACAGGAAGGATTATAAGTCTTACCACAGCATGATTGACCCTACAGCCACTGTCCTCATTCAAATTTATGTAAAATCTGAAAGAGGACCAGCCAATTGATCTGATCGGACCACTCCAACCACTTGTCTAGCCAAGTAAGCCCAAAGTGGTGTGTTGCAAGTAACTTGACCTTTCAGTTTTCAGGCTAAGTAATGCTCAACCGTCAGGATCCCGCCCTTAAGCGTCACGGATCGCTACTCACGGCCAACAGGTAGCCTCGTTGGGGGAGTCTTACCCCTCTACAGAAGTGCAGTCAGCAGGATCCCATTGGGAAACACTGCAGTAGCATCATTAGTTATGGATAGACCAGTTTCAATTTTCTTGTTTGAAAAATGATGGTGGCTGTTACACTTTACTATGGTGTAAGAAAAAATTTCATTGTCATTATAAACTCTTGATATATCTTTTTAAATTTCACCCTGGTTGAACAACTGCCATCTTAAATTTTTCTGGTTTTTTTTAATGTTTTTTTGCTTAAAATGTAAGAAAGCTGAAAATGTTTGCTAATATTGATTTTTTTTTAACAGAGCTTAATGGTTACCTTCTGAGAGTGCATATAAATTACAAATTTCATTTTTTCAATACACACCAAAAATAACCCATCCACTTTGTACTGCCAGATTGCTACAGTAGCTACATGTGCACACTGTTTAACTTCAGTTTAATCAGCATAGTGTTGTTCTTGCCTAATCTATACTTCTCTATGCTATAGAAATTTATTCACTGCTTTTTCAACACTAAACGGCCCTCCAGTAAAATAATTTTAGTCATCACCCTCTCATAATACCTCCATAAGTAGTCAGTAGGGACCAAACTGTGAAACACTGTTAAAGATAAAATTATGACTACACTAAATAAGAGAAATTAATACAGTTGAAAGAAAATGGTTAATGTGACCTACGTTTGTAAGTATTTATTGGGTAGAGTGTTCGCCAATGGCCCAAGAGACCAGGGTTCAATCCCAGGTCGAGTCATACTAAAGACTTAAAAAATGGTACTTGATACTTCCTTGCTTAACACTCAGCATTATAAGGTACATATCAAGGGTAAAGTGGAGAAATCCAGGGGAAGGAGTAGAGCCCTCCCCAACACCTCAGTGTAGTAGCTACTGAAAAGGGAGCCTTCTGGTCGCCCACGACTATGGTCGCCAACTTTATTTATTTTACTTACAGTCAACAATAAGCTGGACTTATTGAGGAGGACTGCTGGGGGTACATCATCCCCAGATGCAGGAGTCTGCAAATTTCCTATTTTGCTTGTGCATATTAAAGACTCAACTTTTGTGAGAGTCTTATAACTTATATTATAAAACCATAAGCAGATAACAACAAGAACGAAAGGGGTTACCACGAAAAGAAACTTTGATACTAGGCCAGAATATCTGAGAAAAATGTCTGCAGTTATATATATAATATTCATATTCGCCATGTAAATTTCTGTCATTATCTTCATTTTTTTACACTGAATATTTGAATTTAAAAACCTTGTCTTCAACTCACAATTATTAACCCACTCGATAAATTTCTTTATTTTTGACTTCTATCAATTACTGAGAAGATGAAAACTTACAATCGAATGACGATATATAATTTCTGGCTGGCATAATGATTACCCGAAAATAATATCTAATAAGGGTCTGCGACCAGACATTGTTCTATTTTCGAAGGAGAACTCAAAGGTCATCCTGGTAGAATTAACAATACCATTTGAGAGCCGACTAGAAAAAAGCCACGATTACAAAACAAGCAAATATGAAGATCTCAAAAAAGAACTGGAAAAGGAAGGGTATAGCGTTACCGTTAAAGCTGTGGAGATTGGAGCAAGAGGTTTCGTTGCAGGCACCCTGTACCAATTTCTGGGACAAATTGGAATCAATCGGCGTAATAGAAGCAAAAGTATGTAACGCCTTACAGAAATAACAGAAATTCAATGTGGATATGGAATAAAAGAAACGTCCCGTGGAACATTTCAAAATAAACACGTCATAGCATCACCAGCTCGCTAATGCGCAACAATATTCTAATTACGTGAGCAAATTTGAAAATTTTTACATTTCGCCGTTAGACGTTGATTTGACAGGATGCTTTAATGGGGCCTCATGTCAGTGAGGCGGGGGGGGGGCGATGTGCAAATAAAACCGTCGAGAGGAAGGCCCAGAAACGGTGCACATTCTCTCCCGCTCACTTTTTGGTGAGTTTCTGTTACTTGGTAACTTCCTTCTTTTGGGATAACTATTAAAAAAATTTTTAAATTTTTACCTGGATGCAAAATGTAAGTAATGCATTTCTATATAAATTTGCTAATTGCAGCATATATTTCCTCAGCAAGTTAGCGGAATGTCTTGAGCATTTATCGAAATTTTGTACTCCTTTATCAAATTTCTTTCAAAGGCTCCGCTAAGAGATGTTAAAGATAAAACTCACCTTTTCCTTTTTCTTTTGATTCAAAACATAGATACCCCCCCCCCACCTAAAAACACAGCAAATAAACCCCGAAACAACAAAATCTTATTGTCCGTCTCAAAGACTTTTAATAAAGAAGACATTAAATAAATTGAGGTAAAATGCTTAGTTGAAAACAAAAGAACACGTTTTAAAACAGGCTTTTTTTCTTCCATGCAAATATAAAATACAATAGCAATCGTAATTTTCCATATCATTTTGTGGGCGGGTACTAGGATTAGAAAAAATTAGATTTAAGCTGAATGTGTCGTAAACAAAAAAATCCTGTTCAAAGATTTTTCGGTAAATGCTATTTGTAACGCACCACAAAGAATGTAGAGAAACTTGTAAATTACTGTATCTATATTAAAATATTTGCTATTTATCTACCTGCAGGATCAGCACTGAGAACAAGAAGAAGGCTACCTCTGACGGTTGACATGTTGGTATTTGTACAAGTTTTAAAATAAATAGATAACTAAGGGCAATAACCCTTAAAAATCTATATTCAAGGGAAGTAATTCTTTTTTTTAACAAGGTGGAAAAAATTATTCAAGGGAAGTAATTCTTATATGTCTTTTTTTACAAATTAAAAAATTAAGTAAACCAAAGTAATTCATTTCAAAAATAGTCTTTGTATTGATATAGAAATTCAGTCATCACATAGGAGCGACGTTGTTGGCGTTCTCGTTTCCGGTAGGGGTAAAAGAAAAACGTTGTTGCTGACGTCACAAATGACTCTGCATTCTCAATGAGGATTATTTGATTTCGGTAGCCAGTAGGTTACGTCAGATCGATCATGTTAGCTACTTCATCTGATTACCTTCCTTGTTACATTATCTACAGACTTGCATTCAAGTCAGTGGCTGGTTTGAAATTTCATATGAGTTACAAGCATCAGAACTGATCAGATCTGTTTGGCTCTCATACGTCGAAACCCAGAATCCATTATATATATATATATATATATATATATATATTTACTAATCTAATATCTACCAGCATTCACGGTACTAGAAAAAAAGGAAAAAAACACGCCAGGAACAAGAGATAAGAATATCTCGAATCACCGCCTGAGGGGAAAAGAAAAAATATAGGTCAAAAAGAAAGAAAAGACCAACCTCGTCAGACCCCTTGAAAAAAATCAAGGGATATGCAGTCAGTTGGTCAAAAGAAAACAAAAACCTTCCGCGAACACTGCAATGCTACAATTACAAGAGTGCTCAACACGAGTGGAGCCAATTACTTATGATGGGGCAGAAATTTGTGAGCTCGTCGGGTGTGTATTATTGTATAGCATTAATAAGATTATGGACCCGAGTAGGGCTTTATCCTGATGATGGTTTGATTATCGTGGATGAAAGCACACCGAAAAAATGTGATGGTATTAGAAAAAGATTGTATAAGCTGTTTGATGAGTTTGGATTTAGGTTAGATATAAAGACGGACCTAAAAATTACCGATTATCTTGATGTTACTTTAAACTTATATAGTGGAACTGTATCTCCGTTTAGAAAAAGGAACCAGGATCTGCATTATGTGAACAGAGGATCCAACCACCCAACACGGGTATTTAAACATGTACCTAAGGGAATAGAGCATAGGTTATCAAATAACTCCTCCAACAAGGAAATTTTTGAACGAAGCAAGCAGGAATATGAGGAGGCTTTGAAGAATGACGGATATAGGATCAATTTAGAATATCGGGATAGGGAGGAAAGTAATACGCAAAAAAGGAGAAATAGACCTGGGAAAATTTTATGGTTTAATCCCCCTTATAACATGGAGGTAGTCAATAACTTGGGGAAAGAATTCTTTAAGTTATTAAAAAGAAATTTCCCTAGTGGAAACCCGTTACATAAGATATTTAATAAGAATTGTGTTAAATTAAGTTATAGTCGCATGCCAAACATCAATGGGATAATAAACAAGAGTAATATAGCTAAACTAAGTAAGGAGAAAAATAAGATGATTGCTAAATGTAATTGTCCGTTATCTAGTTATGTGTGGGAGCTCAAAGATAACAAAGGGATAGATCCGATAATGAAATGGGAAGTAATAAAGAAATGCCGTAAATATAGGGCTGGAGATAGGGGTTGTTTGCTTTGCATGGAGGAAAAATTGGCAATAGCATCTTGTAAAAGTAGGGATATGTTAAACCAAAGATCGGAGGTGTTAAATAGTTGTAGACACAAAAGGGCGTGGTTGCTCTATAATTAGGGATAGGTTTCGGAGTATTTATAACTGAGGGGTTTTTTTTGTTGTTTTTTTTTTGTTATGTAAATTTTAAGCTAGGTGAGTTTTTGATTAATATAAAATGGTGTTTTCTCCTTTAGCATTAGTCGGGGTTAGACTTCCTGATGATCCGATAAGGTGAAACTTTAGTAGAAGATTTCCGACTCGCGATTTAAGTTAATTTTATATATATATATATATAGAGAGAGAGAGAGAAAGAAAGAAAGTAAAGTTGCCGACTGAAGTCGAGGGCCACCCAAAAGTTTCCTTTTCAATAGCTACTACACCAAAATGTTGGGGAGGGCGCTACTTTCCCTGAATTACTCCACGTACCTTATAATGCTGTGTGTTTATGGGAAGGTATAGATCAGGGGCAAAGCTGTGTTGCCATTTGATATCTGACTCCATTCTGAGGTTATTTTATTTTACCCCACGTTGTCTCGTTGATGTAACTCCTAGAACAAGAAAGGCCCAAAAAGAATTATACGAAAGAAGATAGCAATAGATACGAGACGAAGCCGTTTTGTTTTATTTTCCTTTATTTCCTGTGTTTAACAACCATTCAATGGATGAAGGAATTCTCCCTGAATACAATTGAAATGGTTGAATCCCCAGTCAAGATGTCTAAAAATACGTTAATCTTTTCTTGGTATATGCGTGTCCTCATTTGGTATTTTAAAGCTTTATCATGGGGTTAGTCGCTTTTGGGAGTTTGTCCAAGTCCAGTGTTTTAGTTTGTAGTTTGATAGGTCCATTTCGTAGTGTAATATAATGGCCGAGGGATTTCATTTTATATATCTTGCCTTTGGGTTTAGTTAGGCTGAGAACCTTTCGGCTCTGCACATGGTTTAGTTAGGTGCAGACTTGATCACAGGTGTTGACGCGCGCTAGGAGGATGTGTCGTTCACAGATGTCAAAATAAAAATCCCAGAGAGAGGTTGACCAGTGGATATGAATGACGTCATGCACCGGAAGCGTGCGCGGAGGATTTGGGGGAATTTGAAAAAAGTGAGTTTGTTGAGAACTAGACTCTGAACGGGAAGGGTCGACTTTCGGGGATCGCTGAGGCCAGACAAATTTGTGCGCTACGGACGCCGCACGTGATGGGGGTGCAGATGGAAAAGCCAGAATAGAAAGAATGTGTATCTCTCTCCTTATGTCGAAAAACCTTTAAACTTTAAAAGGTAATAAAAAGTTTCGTACCTGAACTAAGAAGTCGTAAGTGTTTTTGTGTTTCGGGATTCCTATGTTCTATGTATATGTTATATATACGAACATTATGAACGTTTTGCGTACTGGTATGAATATGTCCATTTCACGTATTCATATCTGGCTATGTTACAGTAGCCTTTTATATATCGGCATACTATTAACCGAGAGGGCTGCTACTAGTGAAAGGTCTAGCCAACGCTTCGTCCAAAGATGAATGCGTGGCGTCTTCCACTAGTTAGCAAGGTGTTGTCACTTCGCCGGTCACTGCCTGAAAGAGAACGAGCTTCCTCCTTTAGTCGGGAGGTCCCTTTTTCTTTACGCATGCGTCGTCCCTTTTTTCTGTCAGGGACCTATGGGAGTTTCTGCATATTTTAATAATATTCTTAGTTTAATTCAATTTAATTTTTTTAATTTATTTTTTTATTCCCTACATGTTAAGTAAGGAGGTAACAAGTACCATTTTTTGAGCCTATGGAATACACATTTTTTCTAGTCTTAAAATAAGCAATAAAAACACTTAAGAACATTCTAGAAATTTAGGATCAAAACTGCATTGGCATTTAAGTTACATTTAAGTTATATTTATATTACATTTAAGTTACATTTAAGTTATATTTTTCAACCAATCAGCTAAAACATAGAATAAGAACATTCTAGAAAAATAGGATCGGAAGGCAATTAACAGAAAATATTTAGGCTCTAAAATAGAATAGTAAAATACGAATCTGATTGGTCAATAAATGTCTACGCGCTAAAATTTTAGGACGATTCTTTGATCCACTATTATGGTATAAGTAACACAACATTCAGCGAGTCATTCACTAAGACGAAGCCACTAAGTCATTAAAGCAGTAGCCGATACTCTGTCAGGCAAATTCCTTTTCTTCCACAGTCAAAGCTCATGACCTAGCTACAGATGGCCACGAATCACATTCAAAAGAAAAACCCGGCAATCTTTCTTTCATCAACGCGACATGCTGTCGCAACAATCATAAAACACGACATGAACTTAATGTAAGTAAGAACTACTTTTTTACAGACTCTGTGAACATCTAAACATACACACACGTGTAAACGAATTTATTTTCTTCTAACTTGCCAAACTTTATTTTCCAAAAGGCCATTTACACATCATGTTTTTTATTTGTTTTACATTCTGTTTAATGTATATTAAACTGTTTGTTGTTTAATGTTCGTTGTGTTCTATTCCATTTCTTTTACGCGATTGTAAAGTTTTGTGTTGTATTTGTGGAGGAAATAATATTGAGAGCAATACCCGTAAAATACGGACGCATTTCTACCGAAATAACTAAATACATTCCACCTCTACAAGTATGACTTAACCAGGAATTGAACCCCAATCTACCGGGCCATTGGAAAACACTCTACCCACCAGGCCAATATATATATTTATATATCCAGAATTATAAAATTGTCTTTCTTTTTTTTTTTTTTGCTTGACTCTGCACACACACACACACACATATAAACCCATTAAATAAAATCTTCAATTGGAACACACTAGAAATTAGTTACTCTCGCACTAATGATATATCTAAAACAATTCATAATCATAACAAGAATTTAATAGACAAATCACTAAGATAATCAGCGAACAAATAACTTACTTCGTAATTGTAGAAATAAAGAAGATTGTCCCATGGGTGGAATGTGTAATTCTGAGAAAGAGGTAAAACCATATAAAAATGTATTTCTCAGGAAAAAAATCAAGCCGACCACGTGCGGACTTGATTTGGCCTGAGTGGAAAAGGGAGAAGTAATCACAGACAGTGCGGCACCAAAAAGCTCCTTCCTCTTTTTGTCAAGAACTACTATTCGGACCCTTAGTACGAATTCGAGGACTGAACTGTGAAGGCACGAAAAACTTAAACCAACAGATGGGTTTCGTCACTCGCTTCTTGAATTGCCGATAAAGATTTTAAATAGGATGAAGCTTCCCAAGAAATAAAAGTAAAATTAAATGAAAGTCGATTACTCATATCCAAAGAACTTTGTTTCCCGGGCACTCTCTGATAAGTTCTATCAAAATGTACTAAAAATTTACAATATAAAGAAATTTCAAGAGGTTAAAATTTGCAATATAAAGAAATTAAAAGGGATAAAATTTCAATAAAAAGAAATTTGGAGGGAATAAAATTTGTTGAATGTGAGTAACACAAGAGCCAAGTTTAGTTTTTAACTGGGTAATGTTTTTAGGGGTAATGTTTTAGTGTGCAATATTAAACGGTAAGTTCAAACGGTAAATTTAAACAGTAAGTTTCGTAGCTTTCTAGTTCGGATACTGATTCGAAAAGATAACATAGACAATTAAGTTTTTTAAAAGGATGTTTTTTTCTCTACTTCAATTTCCAAAGTAACTTGGTTTAATTTTTTTAACTTTAGAACCGAGAAACTTTTTTTTTTCGGATTCTACTGGAACAAGATTAGATTCACTACAACTCAATTCATTAATGACATGTTTAGAGGAATAAAACCTCTGACTTCCTGTGTCAAATAAACAATTGAACTCAGGGGTCACCTTTCCCTTTGTTATCGCAATACTAACGATAGGCAAATATTATGGTTGCTCTCGTAATTCCAAATTGGTGTATTTTATCGAAAGGGTAGCAGGGTTATCTTTCTTAGTTGTGTGTTTGCATAAGGGAGTGACATATCTATTCGTTTTACAGTGGTCACATTGAAAGAGTAATTTATAAAAATTTCCTCGACAGCTTTCGCTTTTGTGCCGTGCGCTAGAACATAGAATGCAAGATTCAATTCTCTGCACCTAGCTTTTCTGGACGTGATATTTGGATACTCACTACAATAACTAATTTTGTGACTATTGTCGTGACCTGCCTACAAACATAAACAGATCGGATTACTCGTTTGTAGAAATTTTGGTAAGGAACTAGAGATCCTGTTTCACCGATCAGCAGCAGCCCCTTGGGGTCACGTGGCGTCCATGATAAAAAAGAACCCCACAGGAGATTCTCCCTCTTTTGGTTCCACTACCAACAACTGTTAGCATCAGGTCCATCGTAGCAGCCCCTTGACGGCATACATTTGGTACCTTCCACCACCGGGACCCAAGACCGACGAACGCACGTGCAGAGTTTAAAGGAACAGGACACACACAGTTAAGTTCCAGCAGGCATTTTATCTGTAAACCCACTTTACCTACTTCACTACTTTACCTTATCAAACCTACTTTACCTTCAACCTTACAACCTTCACAACAACCCTAACCATATTTTACATCTTGAACTCTTACTTGAACTCTCTTTTGTGAACTGTTACTTACACATTCGTTGTTTATTCCATTTGGTGTAAAACCCTGTTTATTGTTGTTGTATATAAATTTTGTTGTACGTATAAGTCGTTCGTCCCTTTCTTCAAAAGCTGTCACCAATTCTCTACAGCTGTTTGAAGTACGATTTATTCTTTTACAAAACGTAGGAATAAATCGGGCTTTTCGGGGCTTATAAAAATCCCCACACGTTCGCCCTAGAAAAATTACATCCGGGTACGACCGGAAATGATAAAGCTCTTTTTCAACTCTAAGAAGCCATTACAGCTAAGAAAGGGATAAATTAACATTTATCAACATTTGCAAAACACTTCTGCCAGAAATAATTCTATAAAAATGGAATTAATTATCTTTGCTAGCCTATATCAGGGACTTATTTTCTACGTCCATTTTTTATAGAAAAACTTTCTATTTATGTGGTGCGGCAGAAGTGGTGTTCCCTTTCTTTTATATGAAAAAGGCTTCAGCGGCGAAAAATTCAGATGTCCCCGCGGACTTTCTCGAAACCTATGTATGGCACTAGACCTTAGTGTCTAGTTCAAGCCATAACGCGGCATACGTGCCCGGACCCGCATTTGGGTTCGTGAAACTGCTTGCCTCATCAGGCTCACATTGCACCAAGTGAGCCGATGAGCAGCATAGACCCCTTTATCCCTACTTTAATCGGCCTTTTGGCTTTTGACCTTGTGTCAAGTCGTGTCTGGTGGGAAGCAGAGGTCCCCGCGGACGCTCTTGGGCGTTTGTGTGGCCTTTCCTCTCCAGTTGTTGGGTCGCATTCGGTAGGCCGTTTTACCTCTAGGCAATTCTGCCGGGTGTGCCTCGGCACTGGAGATTTCCTCCGGCCTCAGGAGGCCATCCCCCCAGACTTTTACCCCGTTGGGACCTGCCTTAAAAACGGCTTTGTGCCACATTCGTGCGTTGGTGAGACGCATCGATAAATGATAGAGGTCTGCGTTAAATGATAGAGCTCTCCAGTTGTTGGGTCGCATTCGTTTTACCTCAAGGCGATTCTGCCGGGTGTGCCTCGGCACTGGAGAGTTCTACCGGCCTCAGGGGGGCTATCCCCCAGGCTTTTACCCCCTTCTGGGGGTTAGGTTTATTGCCTGGCGCCTGAGGCGCCCCTAAAAAGGGGAATGCCAACGGGGCCGAAGGTATTTTTGACCTCGCCGGACGCGTGTGGGCTTCAGCCCTGCGAACGGACCCACCTTAAAAACGGCCTTGTGCCACATTCATGCGTTGGTGGGACGTATGATAAATAACAGAGGTCTTCGCGGACGCTCTCAGGGGCCACTCGCCTTGCGAGGTCGAATCCTACGTAATCGTGGTTGCATTCACCTCACTGCCACTACTAGTGGTAGATTCACCCATCTCTTTGCTCTACAAATCGCCTTGCTTCAAGGCTGAATCCCACATCTAGTGGTAGATTCACTCTCCTTTTTTTATCGCATTGGTATGCACTAAAGGTTCCGCTCGTCCGTTTGGCTGCGCAACGTAAAAGGCACGGGTTAGCCTTTAGCTACCGCTTTGCTACCTGCGCAGCGCTAAGATAACGCCAATCTTAGCCTCGGCCTCCTGACCTGTTCGCTCGACAGTGCAGAGCTTTGGCGAGCAAGCCTTAGCTACCGCCCGATACGCTCGCACAGCTATGGCGCGCAAAGCATTAGCTATTGTCCGATACGCCCGCACAGCTTTGGCGCGCAAAGCCTTAGCTATCGTCTCGATACGTTCGCACAGCTTTGGCGCGCAAAGCTTTAGCTACCGTCCGACCGTTCGCACAGCGCCTTAGCTATCGTCTCTATACGTCCGCACAGCTTTGGCGCGCAAAAGCCATAGCTACCGTCAACGATACGCCCGCACAGCTTTGGCGCGACACAGCCTTAGCTACCGTCCGATACGTCTGTACAGCTTTGGCGCGCAAAAGCCATAGCTACCGTCCCGACGCGTCCGCACGGTTTTGACACGGAAAAGCCTTAGCTACCGTCCGATACGCCCGCACAGCTTTGGCACGGAAAAGCCATAGCTACCTTCAACAATACGCCCGCACAGCTATGGGGCACGACAAAGCCATAGCTACCGTCAATGATACGCCTGCACAGCTTTGGCACGGCAAAGCCATAGCTACCGTAAACGATACGCCCGCACAGCTAGGGGCACAACGAAGCCCTAGCTTCACCGAACCGCTCGCTCGATTTCGTATGTGTTAAGGCCTGGCAAACCTTAGCCACGGTTTCCCCGTCCATTCACTTGGTCCGTAGTACTAAGACACCAACTCGCTCGACTCTACACGACCAAGCTGCCAACACCGATTTCGACCTCAACGCTCCCGCAATGTAGCATGCAGTCTACGTAACGACTCGCTGTTACGGACTGCCCTAGCATTGTAACATCTAGCCTACGTACGACTCGCTGTACGGGCTAGCAACCAAATCGACCCCCCCCCGGTTAACCCAATGTACTGTCAAAACCGGGATATCGATCTACCGACCACGACGCTCCAGCAACGCAGCATGCAGTCCACGTAAGGACTCGCTGTTACGGACTACCCAAGCATTGCAACATCTGGCCCATGTACGACTCGCAGTACGGGCTAGCAACTAAATCGATCCCCTCTCTGGTTAACCCAACGTACTGTCAAAACTGGGACATCGATTTCAACGACTCGACCGACCTCAGCTACCAGTAACGATCGTCCACGCGCACACCTACGACTCGACCATACCAGCTATCGACATCACCTATCTAGTTGAAGACCAAATACAACCGCCACGGACTATACACACACGTTTTTAATTCCGACAATAAAATCATCACTTTTGTTGTATCTGTTGTCTCGCCTTTGTTCCCTTCATTGTCTTTGGTTGTCACTACTCGCACGCATTAAACTTAAATTCATTTGCGGGGTCGACATGCTTATCGGCTCCGCAACACTATCACAATAACACAATTTGCAGTAGGGAGGGGTTTTTTTGCGTGCGTTCGTAGCAAAATTTTCTAAGGTAGAAACAAGAACTTTTTTGTCTACTATGGGATTATTTTTATTTTTCAAAGGTCGGAAATTTTTCAAGATTCAGATATCTTTTTAGTCATATTTTTTTAGTCATATTTTTACCGCTAAATTTCGTGCACTTTGTGAACTTTCTACGGTTGTAGATTTTTTTCTATTTTATTATCTGTAGGAGTACTGCTAATATTAACTTTCTCCAAAGCATATCTTGCATTTTAGAGATGACCGTCATAGAATATATGCTTTCTTCAATTTAATTTTCTTTTAGGCCACTTTCTTTTGAATAAAGTACCTTACAGCTCGAGTCCGCAATCTTTATATTTAATTTGTAAATTTCACTTAACCATTCTTTAATTATAGGTTCATAGGCCTTGAAGAGAGACACTGACAAATTTTTATTATGACCCATAACGTCCAGTATAGTGTTTACTCTTCTCTTGTGACTTTCTCTCACATCTATTAAACTCTTAATGCCTTTTATTTGTTTTAATTTTTCCATATTGAATGTTTGAATGTTTCTTTAATTAGTTTGTGCTTAACCTAACACCTACCTCCCAGACAAGTTAACAATATTCGGTTCTTAACTTCTCAAACCGGTATCCGAATATTACAGTCAAAATTTGCAATATAAAGAAAAAAAAATTGAAGGTTAAAATTTGTAGGAATGTGAGTGACACTAAAGCCAAGTTTAGTATTAAACTGGGTAATATTTTTAGGGGGCTTTAGTGTGCAATATTAAACGATAATTTCAAACAGTAAATTTAAACAGTAAGTTCTGCAGCTTTCTAGTTCGAAATATTCTATTTTGGAACGACCAATCTTTTTATAAAAATTTTTTTAAAATCTGTAGCAGAAGGAATTTCATATTTTTGTTTGGCGCATAATTTAATTCGACCGTTATGGTCAACGCATAATTTCACCCAATCAGGATGACTTATCCTATTTAATCCGGATCATCTTTCCGGGCAGCAGAAATTGGGGAAGCTGCCAAACACTCTCCCTTTTCACAGAACAACTTCGTTCAGGACAGACGTAGCATCAGTAGCAGAAGCAGCATCAAACCAACATGAGGGAAGCCGTCTAATTTATGGACCCCTTGCGTCTATTCTCTTAGATCAAGGGTTCCCAGTTGAATATGAATTAGATGAATTTAATATGCTACACACAGGAACAACCTTACGTCACTCCCAAAATTGGCTATGTCGACTGCGATGCAAAAATTCCGCTCCGACAACTAGCTACTTCACCTCTGGGCAACATTTTCTGGAGACCTTCACGCTTCTCCCCGAAACAACCAGAATCACAAACTCACGGTGACCACAATCGTTTCTGTCCTCAAACAGCAAACACGACTTTTGCTACACTATGGCGAACATATCTCCCTCAAAACATTGAAGAATGCCTTAACCTAACGATGCACTTTTCGCTCAGGCTCAGCTGCTAAAATGCTTTCTCAACTCTATAACAACTTCATTTTGTTTCCTTACTTCTTTCCTTCCTACGAGACTTGCAGCATAAACGTATACCCTTTATTCCATGCTGCCATTAAAAACCTTCATATAAAACCTTACGGCATCTTCTTCTTACTTCTTCATCATCCTCCTTTATTTTTCCAACAACACTTAGCGAGGGAATAACACACGCGCGCAAGAATACATTTCTTTGCTAAAAACAATAACAACATTTTTCTCGCTAAAAATCAAATTTACCAAATTTTAGTCTATCTGCAGTTTTGGGATATAACGAAATTAATTTTTCATTAGAATTACTGGTTTAACGTAGATTATCAATATAAAGGCTATTTAGTAATATTTCTTTATAGGAATCAGTTGGGAATTGTTCAGCATGATGCTTTAAAACAAAGTTCAGAATGAAGGGGCTTGCATTGAATCCAAAGATTAAAGTAGTGTATCTAAAGCGTATTAATTCATCTCCCTCTTTGAGGAAGAAGCAGAATCTGTTAAAAACAGATTCTGCTTCTGCTTCTGTTAAAAACAGATTTAAAAACAGATTCTGTTAAAAACAGATTCTGCTTCTGCTTCTGTTAAAAACAGATTCTGATTCTGCTTCTGCTTCTTTTCTGGTGTCGGCTAACATTACATGTTTATTTGTTTTAAAAAGAAGCATGTCACTTAAGAGGTTAATTCCCGAGTAAGCTGCCTCATTAAGAGAACAGCTTCCCTTATTTTTTAACGAACAATTGAAAACTGGTCTTATTTTCTTCGTTACTTGAGAATCAAGCTTGATCACAGGTCTGTGTGGGATCCAGATGTAATTAGAAAATTCAGAAGGATTTATTTGAATTCTTTCAATTATTCTCTCTATTTCCTGTTAGTAAAAAACGTCGTTATATTCTTTGATAAAATTTTTACTTTCAAGGTTATTGTTAGTTTTTTAAGTACTTTAAGTGCTACAGGATAATTAGAAGGGACTGTTTTAAGTTTATCATTATGCCATGGTAGATCCACATAGTAAGCATTGTTTCTGTAATGGATGGAGTTTTCAAATTCTTTTATTTTAGCTTTGTCATAGTCACTGACAGATTTGTCTTCATTAAGTGAAGATCCTAAACTATCAACATGGAACATTTTTTCTAAACTTTTCTCAACCAAACAACTCACATATAGAATCTGAATAACTCTTTTTGGGGTTCAATGCGAAATTTACACGAGAGATAGGGCAATGGGAGTAATTAGATGTTATCGTATAAAATTGTTTTCAAGGGGTTCCACTCTTACTTCCCACAGGTTTTATTTGACTTTTATGAAGAAAGTGTTGGCTATTTCCAAAGGGAGCAATACCACCAGGAAACATCCAAGCTGACCCTTTCATGCAGGTTATAATTTTTACATTTTTCATAAATTGAATTACGTCTACTCCTATAAGACTGTGAACGTGAATTACTTCCTCATTTGCGAAGGCTAAATTGTAGTTTAGATCTCTCAAGTTGCGTAAAATATTTTTGTATTCGTCGAATTTAAATTCAATGTCGAAGTCATTGTCAACTTATACAAGTAAAGGTAATTCTTTTTTTATTTTGTAGAAACGTTTCAGAGTTCATTAAATTTCGAGTCTTCTTTAAGTTTCTTTTCAGCAGAATTCTTGGTTGAATTTTCTTTCAGTTGCTTAACTTGGTAGAATTTGTGTCGTCTACTTTCATTTAATTTTATTTTTATTTCTTGGGAAGCATCAGTCTGTTTAAATTTTTTACCAGCAATTCAAGAAGCGAGTGACGAAACCCATCTGCTGGCTTAAGTTTTTCGTGCTTTCACAGTTCGGTCCCCGAATTCGTACTGAGGGTCTGAATAGTAGTTCTTGATAAAAAGAGGAAGGATCTTTTCGGTGCCGCACTGTCTGTGATTACTTCTCCCTTTTCCACTCAGGCCAAATCAAGTCCGCACGTGGTCGGCTTGATTTTTTTCCCGAGAAATAAATTTTTATAACCCAGCAAATATTTCCCCATGGAAAATAAAGAAGAGAAGGTTTATATTGGAAATTGGCTGGAAATTGGAATCAGAGGTTCTGCAATCATAGACACTCATTTTCCAATCCTTTGCTTCGAAACCAAACCGACCTAACGAGGTGGTTTTGGTGCTGGAGAGATAGGGGCCTAATTCCACAAATTAAGTGGGGCTTTATTAAGGAATCTTCTACTCCAGGAAGCTTTAACAGTAGATGCAACCTTTGCCCGGAGAAAAAAAAAGCATCATTAGATATAAATTTACCAGCCAGCTATTGAATAACCATAATGGACTAATTTTTAAATGCCAACAGAAAAATAGATTAAAACTCATACGATAAAGGTCAATAGAAAAATTGATGATAACAATAGTAGGATAAAACTTATGGTATCAGTATTAGTATTAGTGTCGTTGGGAATGTGATAACGGTAACAACAACAACAACAATAATAATAATAATAATAGATTAGCAATAATTGTAATAATAGTTAACTTTTTTAAATTAGAGATATAATTATTAATGACTAATTATTATAATGATATTAATGATTTTAAAGGTAATTAAAATGGCGGTATTCAAAATGAAAAATATATACAAAAATATCAAGAAATTAAATAAAAACTAAATTTCAATCTTAACTAGGAAAGATGAAAAACCTATAAAAAAATTAACATGTGATAAGTTTGATATTGAAAATGATATTTATCACCACGTTTTTCTTAATAAATAAATAAATGAATAAATAGACAGATTTTTTCTTAAAATAAAATTGGTTAACTTATTGAAAAGATTTCAGTTAATGAAGGTTCTGTGAGTCTAGTAAAATGATTTTTTTAGATACATAAAGATATACGACACCAGACAATAATATTACATCAGGTTTTGACACCAAGTTATATCCCATATCTTTTGGTCCCCAACTCTCTTTCTTTCTTTATTCATTTATTTTTTCAATGAGTAAAATCTGTTGCGGGGTCGATAAATATGTCGATCCCACAAACTTCTGAAAATAAGTGATTGACGACTAACTCGGCAAGGATGACAAAGACAAGAGAGTTAATTCGAAGAGCCAAGCTTTTATTTGGCGAATCGATAACAATGAAGTTGGTAGTTTGTCCACTTAAGGACCAGGATGTAGTCGGAGTTGTCATACGCGAATGGTCTGTCGCAGGTCTTGAAATGTAGATGCTGATTCGCTGATGCAGAAAACCGCTACTGGGTGAAGCTGGAACCGGCCTGCAGATTCTGTGACTTGGTGGTGCCGCTGCGTCGTCGTCTCAAGGTGTCTGGCAAGAGGTGTAGTGAGGACACTTGAGGTGATTCTTAAAAGACTTTCTTAAGTTAGACCTGCGAAGAGGTGTTGAGAGAGAGAGAGAGAGAGAACAGTGGTGATTGGTTGGTTCCTGTGTCGTCTGCTGGCTGGACTTAACACATCGGCTGCTGGGTTTGGCTTGTAGCGGTGCCTCTATGGAATCTGCTGCTGATAAGACCTTGAACAGAGTGCTATAACCAGAGGAGATACGGATACTTTCCTCGCTCGCCGGCCGGTATCAGGCCCGGAGGGGATATCTGTTCCTCTCCTGTTCTTCAAGGTCAAGGACAGATTCGAGGATTTACGTCTCCCGGCTTCGGCTGGGTCACCTGCAGGTGGGCGATGACATCATTGACAAGCATTGCATAGCACTAAACTTTCGGGTCTAGTTTAAGCTATAAACAAACATCCGTGCCGGGCTCACGTTATATATCAAGTGAGTTCAAGTCCAGCAGGCTTCTGGCTCACATTGCACTCAGTGAGCCGATGATTGGTATACATCCAGCAAGGCATGAGTTTTGGCTCGTGCCCGACCTTTCCCTTCCTAAATCCCAACTTTAAAAAAGACCTTATGTCAAGTCTTGTGTGGTAGGAGGCAGAGACAAATGCCGGCTGTCTCAGCCGGAATGTTCCCTTGGGTTGTTGACTGCAGTGTTTATATGGTGCTAACCGCTGTTTCTTTCGTGGTTTTAGTTGAGGGAATTCTGTGTTACCAAAAGCCGGAAGTCCTTCTTTTTAATATTAGTAATGATAGGATATCTCATGATACAAACACGAGGAGCTTTTAAATACTACATGCTTTATTCTCCTTTTATGTGTAGCCTTCTGTTTGTGCTACAGAATTACTTTTTTGGAGAATAGCTTTCGCGTTGGTAACGGAAAATTCCACAAGATATGTAGGCATAACGTTGTTGTTAGCTGACGTCATGGATGACACTGAGTTTTTTTAAAACGGGGATTTTTATTTTTGAGTAGCCAGTACGCTACGATAAGGCCCTCCTAGATAATTCATCATATCAATTAGTAATAGATATATGATTTAAACCTTTTAGGGAAGGTGACTTTAAGTCTGGAACTAATTTGTTTCCTCGGAGGTGTTGCTGTTGTTCGTTGCTCATTGAGTGAAGGTTTGGAAGAATCTAATGATGCGTTTGATGGAGCGTTGATTGTATATCAAGTGCAACATCAGGACCAATAACTCCCTTAAGCAATGCTCCACTCTTGCACCCCTATCCCTCAACATCTTCCGGTAATGACGCACACACAGCAATTGAACCCAACAAACAAGCCACATGTACATCCCCACGCCTTCGATTGTCGAGAATTCCCCGAGCTCTATCCAGGTTATTACCACACAACAGAGCAGGCCTAAAAGAAGGATACATCCCTCATACAACACGGCTTATTCGTGGGGAGGAGATGTAGAAGTCACTGCTCTAACGTGCACAATAAACAAGAACAACACTTACCGGCTCAGAGGCCCCAGCTAGCACCAGGCTGGCAGACAAAAAGTAGAACGGGCGGTAACTCAATACCGAACCTGTAACACCTGAAACATGACAGAAGCAAGCCGGTGTATATATACTCTAATATGCCCACTCACTGGGCCAGCAACTAATCCCTGTCCAGGGAATGGACTTGGCCACCTTCGAATATATGTCCATATAATCTCACTTCAACTCGTAATTCATTACGCATGTGAGCACTAACTCATTGCAACTATGCCTTACGATAGAACTCCAACAGTATCTGCCTTTTCAATAAAAGCGGGTTTGATCCAGTCCATAGCGACAGTGTCATTGTTGTTACCACGCTTGATCGTAATATGTTTGTCTGTGCGGTTAAGTACCTTAAAAGGCCCCGTGTTCGTCAATGTGAGACAACATTTGACCGCGTCGTTCCTCACAAAGACGAATTTGCATTATTGCAGGTGATGAGGAACGTATACATCTGTTAGTCGGTTTCGCGGGCGAATGTATGCTAATTTGGCCATTTTGTGCCACAACTT
Organism: Sepioteuthis lessoniana; assembly: GCA_963585895.1. Lineage (NCBI taxonomy): Eukaryota > Metazoa > Mollusca > Cephalopoda > Myopsida > Loliginidae > Sepioteuthis > Sepioteuthis lessoniana. The sequence goes on along the minus strand of CAUZXS010002443.1, from coordinate 80,942 downwards.
CTGGGCGAAATTTGCATTTGGTCTTGAATCCATGCGAAGTGAGAAATATTATCAAAGGTGTGTCAAAGACGAGTTCAGCCGCTGAACAACCCAACTCTTCTTTTATAGTATTTCTCAATGATAACATGATCAAGGGGAAATCGTCAACCCAATTATTAGTCTCGTTTCTGGTAGCCAGAGAAGTTTTCAGAGATCGGTGAATCCCCCCCACAAGGCCTTTGGCACAAGGATGATAAGCCGTTGTACGTGTTTCATCCCCAGGAGGTGGTTAAATTCCGTAAAAAGGGATCATTGGAATTACATCCCGCGATCGGTTGTGATCACCTGGGGAATGCCAAAGATTGCGATCCATTCCTGCAAGACCGGTTTGGAAACTGTGTTGGCTGAGGTGTCCTTGATGGGTATGGCCGTTGACCAACCGGAGAAACGATCTACGATTGTCAGGAGGTATGGTACCCCTGACACATTGGTAATGACCCGACTATGTCTACGTGTATGTGAGTGAAGCAGATGTTGGGTGTGCTGAAAATACCAATTGGGAACTTTATGTATTTGTGTATTTTGCACTTCTGGCATTCCAAGCACTTGGAAACCTAGTCTCAGACGTCAGAGTTCATATTGGCCCATACAAAGTGATCGGCGATGAGTTGACTGTAGCTCGTTTGCTTGGATGAGACAAACTGTGCAAGTGTCCAAATACGAGTTTCCTGAATGTTGGAAGAATGTCTGGTCTGGAAAAGCCCAACTTGACGTCACAGTAAAGCGTCTTGTTGCTGAAGGGGGCTGGGAATCACTGAAGCGCTAAAGAAGTATCAGTCAATACACCTTGCAGAGTTGAGTCGGATTTCTGCCTGTCGGCTATTAAATCCTGGTTCAGAATGTCTTTGTTAAGGGTGCTGAGTTCAATCTTAGAAAGTGTGTCTGCAACTGTGTTGTTTTCGCCTTTTATGCGTCTGAGATCAGTGGTAAACTGGGAGATGTAGTCCAAGTGTCTGATCTCACGAGCTGTATACTTGTCGGAGCTGTTGTACATGGCCGTTGTTAGTGGTTTGTGGTCGGGGAAGATCGCGAAGTGTTGACTTTCTAACAGGTGTCGGAAATGTTTAACAGACTTACAATTCTCAAGTGAAAGTGCTGGATTGTGATTGAGCTGGGAAAAGTTGGGCTGAGAAGAATGCAATGAGTTTACGTTGAGCATTTAACTCTTGCTCGACTACTGCGTCTACCCCTGCATCTAATGCATCCGTTGTTAGACGTAGTTGTGTTTTTCAATGAATGTCAATTTAGTAAAGTTCGCCAGCGTGGTCTTAGCTGAGCGAAATACCTGCAGGGGTTTGCTCTTGTTCTTTATCGGGAGGAAATTAGCGGATTTAGAATTGTCTTAAAGTTCGAAATGAATCGCTGGTAAAAGTAAATAATTCCGATGAAACGACGCAGTTGATTAATCCTTATTTGGACTGGGAACTCTTGAATAGCTTTCACCGTCTCTGGTAGGGGAGCGATTCCATTATACACACACACACACACACACACACACACACATATTTATATATACAAAGAAAATGAGTTGGGAATTATTCAAATAGAGAATATATAAGAGGATTCTTATAAATCTCCAGAAGTACTCGCTGTATGATAATTCATAGATAAATTTATAAATTTCATATAGAGCAAATTTAATTGGAAAAATCTCAACCGACCGTTATTTGGCTATAAGGAATTTATTTAAGCTGGCCAACCCATATGAGAAGTCACCCACCTTAGATAGCCATCACACAATTGAGAGAAAAAAATTATAGAAATATTCTTTCAAATGATTCTTACGAGTTAGAAAAAAATAAAAAATGAAAATGAATACAGAAAGGGAGTGGTAGACAAAAAGATATGGGCTTGATGTTGGTGTCAAAACCTTATGTATCTAAAAAAATTAAGAAGATTCACAGACCTTCTGTGAATAAGAAATTAAAAAAAGTAAAGTAAATAAAACATTTACTCACAAATTACAACTACTTTTTTTCATATATTTTTCTAAGGAAATCTCAGCATGTGTAGTATTAGATCAACAGTATCTAAATTCAATACCATTAACTTTAATGCCATCAACTCAGAACACGTATTAAAAAATATTTTAAAAAAAGGATCAAAATCTCATTTACATAGAATTTACATTCTTATATTTTTAAATCAATCAGCGAAAGATACATAGAATAGAATATTCTAGAAAAAGCAGATCAAAAACTAACTTATAGAAAAATTTGTCACAGAAACAAAAATAGTTAGGTTCCAAAATAAATAAGTAATTTCTGTGAATCAAATCGGTTAAGACTGGTAACAAGTTGTGTTTTCACCGACGTCCGCGCATTTGAACTTAATTTGACCTGTAATAAACTTAAAATATTTTGCTTTGATCCACTTTTATTTTACCTAAAAGTATAAACAGCGAAGTTTTTTTGTTTGGGGAGAGAGAAATCGACAGATCCGCTGACAGTCACATCACGGTACGATAGATTGACACCAGATGACTCTAATATACACTACGGTTAGGAGAGTTGCCGAAAGCTCATACATACCAGGACACACGCATATACATACACATACAATTATATGTAAGTAAAATCCTATCTTCTCCTTTGAATTTGGACATACTCACACATATACACACATTCAATTTGTCTGAGAACATACGTGTTTTAGACACACACACATATAAATACCTTTTGTATAATTACTGCCATTGTCGAGTTGATAAAATATAAAGTTGTTTTTTTAAGGGTTCTTTGTCAAATTTCTCGTGCCTACGTTGCTTGTGCGAATTTGTGTTGTATTATTGTGGAGCTAACACCCGAAGTTTTACTTTTCGTAGAACCTCAGGAATTACTATTCCTCCACACATCTTGGTATACATATACCAAGCTCTGGATTGGATTGGATCTGTTAGCCAGTTGTTGGTTGAAAAATCTCTGGGTCGATTTTGCTCGTTTAAGGCGAGAACCATCTTCACCACTGCCTTTTCGTCTTCCCAAAAAGACGCCTTACCTTATACATCAACAAAGTATGAAGGTGTATAAATTTCAAAGTCAGTAATGTTAACTACATAGGTAGGACTACCCAAAGGTTGGGAATTTGAGTTAAGCAGCACGTCCCACAAGAATAACTCAGGCGGTTCCAAGAAACTACATACGGATCTTCTCAAGCACAAGAGTCAGCTATTGACGAGCACTTGTATGATCACTATATATGCCAGACAAACTACTCTGATGATCGTTTCTCTGTCTTGTACAAGGCTAGGCGCAAGAAATATCGGGCCATTTTAGAGGCCATAGCTATAACGCTATTTCAACAGAGAAGACTATTTGATAATCTTTGTCTTTGGGGAATCTAGTGGCGATCTAGAGAGCAGAGATTTTGGGGGTTTTTACCTTCTCTCTATGGGTTTCTTCCCCCCCCCTTTTTAACATTACCCCATTTGTTAATGATTTCGGTCGTGACTATTGAAAAATCGCCAGAAGAAATGTATATATATATATATATATATATATATATAACTTCCAAAGAAGATGAGTTGGGAATGATTCAGTTGGAGGATATATGAGAGGATTCTTACAAATCTTCAGGAGTGCTAAATTTACGATAATTGATATATAAATTTATAAATTCTATACTGAGAAAATTCATATAATGGGAAAAACTCAACAGAGCCTTATTTGACTATCATAAATTTATTTCAGCTGGTCACTCCATAGGAGAAACCAACCTCTTCAGATAGCCATCACACAATGGAGAGAAAAAATCGGTTAATTTATTGAAGTTGCTGAAGGTTCCGTGAGTCTTGATAATTTCTTTTAGATACAGATGGATACATGACACCAGACAATGACATTACATCCGGTTTTGACGCCAACTTCTAGCCCATATCTTATTGTCCCACACTATTTATTTATTTATTTATTAATGTCTGTTTTGTTTTTTTTTACTTTTTTAAACGAGTAAGAATCTATTGAAAGAATATTTAAATAATTTTTTCTTCCCATTGTGTGATGGCTATCTGAAGAGGTTGGTTTCTCATATGGAGTAATCAGTTGAAATAGATTTATAATCACCAAATTCTGACGTAGGACTCAGCCGCCGGCCGCTGTATCTCATCTCTCTGTGGCAGCTTCGGCCGAAATAAAATCACACGGGCTCATTTTGTTGAGCTGAAGAAACCACCACTATTCGCCACATTGTGAATTTTTTTGATCCGAACAGCGGTGCTCTGTTCCCTCAGAATGGTCCAATTGTGGGAGTTGATTAGGCTGGGTTCCACGCCGAAAGGAATCGCTATTTACGAAGAAAATAGTTCCCGTCGCAACCATAAGGGTACAAAAAGAAATAGGCAACACTTTGGATTCATGTATAATAAAACCTTTTTAAGGCTATGTCTCTATCTCGCCACAAAATAAATTACACAAATGAGTAGAGTACAAAAAAATGTTACATGAGATTCACTCGTTCGGTCTGAAGTGACTGAGAGAGAAAAGGCTAGATCAGTCTGATCTATCCAGACGATATAAGGGAGACAACTACGGATCTTTGTTATAGACACATTGACTTAGCGGTCCGTTTTCTCGGCTTTGTTGACAAAATTATCTGGATTTGCAAAGATTGTATTTCCATCTCTTGGTTCTGATCGGACCAAGAAAATTCAACAAGTCGTTTTCGCAGAGTTCGGTGTCTCTGTCTGACCGCTCAAATGTCTGTCTTCCCTCTGGACTCCGAAAAATGTCTGTCTTTTATCACCGAAAAATATCTGTCTCTGTCGAAAAATGTCGATCTCTGACCACCGAAAAATGTCGGTCTCTCTCTCTCTACTCCCCAGTTCTCCTCTGCCGACTGTTTATATGGATTAAGGTGGAGTATAGAAAATGCATTTTCGTATAATCTCTGAAACTCTGCCGGTGACTGCTTTTCAAGTAGTACTAAAAATGAATTTGGATTCCCTGCTGAGTTTTCCTGCAGCCATCATCCACTTAAGTTTGCTAAACCTACTTATCTTGTCTCAGACCTTGGGTCTGGATTTCGTCCTCAGACCACCTAAAATCCCATTCGGCATTTATCATAGGCTTCAATTAACGAACCCATCCATCAACCACCCTGAACCATCACCTCACTTAACTAACAAACTCAACCCCAGAAACGTTATTCCAAAAGGAAAAAAAAGGAAATTCCTTTTCTTTCTCTGTATTAAAAAAACAAACTTATTTCTTCTATACATTTAATTCATTCCAATCCCTTAGAACCGTTAATTAATAAACCCACCTGTGGGGGGGCTCTCACTCTCTCTGTCACAAAATGACGAATGTTTTTTCCAATTATATATATATATATAGAGAGAGAGAGAGAGAAATTGAAAAAAAAAAGTAATCCAAAATAAAGAATTTAATATGAAAGAAAGCCAACGTTATAACGTCTCGGTTTTAATAAATCTTCATCAGGACTTAGAAAAGACGTTATCAGGTGTTGTTAGATCACCGATGGATGTTTGACGAAATATAAAACAAGGGAGGAAATTATATATACAGAGAAGGCGTGGGGGCTAAATGTTTGATCAAATAAATCAGCTTTCATTTTTCAAAAATATCATGTGACTGAAGCAATTATGTAAAGCAAATAAAACCATCAAGGGATATAATGGTTGGTTGGTTGGTTTTACGTCGTTTCAACCCTTTTCGGGTTATTTAACATTGAATTAAGTCTTTTTGATGAAAGTTTCAAATAATTCAGTTCAGTATAAGTATATTTTTTGTTTACACAGTTAAATGTCAAAACAGTTTTATTTCAAACAATTCAGTTTAGTATAAGTATAAATATTTGTTTGACTCAGTTAAATGTAAAAACAGTTAATTTCAAATAATTCAGTTTAGCGTAATTAGTACTGTTTGACCCATAGATAGGACCCTGTCAGGTGCTATCAATCCAGGTCAGAGTGGACCTGGGAGCGATGGCATTGAAAGGGTACTCTACATTCCCCAAAGCTCCCATATTATTGAAGCCTCACCATCAGATTATTTAGTATCATACCAGGACGCTCGTTTTATCTCTTTGCAGAGATGCAGTCAGTGTATTCTGCAGCCCCAGCTGAATGGGCCAAGTTATAAATGATTAAAGAAGAAGAAGAAGAAGAAGAAGAAGAAGAAGAAGAAGAAAGGAAAGAAAAGAGAAGAGAAGAAAGAGGAAGGAAAAGAAGAAAGAGAAAGGAAGAGAAGAGAGAGGTGAAAGGGATGAAAGAAAAAGAATCGAGTGATAGAAAACGTCGACTTTCTTTCATTATTCACTTTGTTTTTCGATTTTCCTCAACATTGTTGAATTCTTTTCCATTATTTACTTTCACACACACATACACATATGCACGTGCATATATACATATATATATGCATGAACGTGTGATTAAATATAAATTAAATGCATCATATTAATTCCAAAATGTATTGAATTTTTCGAATCTTTGTATTTACAATTAATCTCCGACTTAAACTTTCAAAACAAAATTACCAAATTTGAAAAACTTATAGCATTGAATTATGATAATACTTATAAGCATTATTAACTTATTTTAGCTTATGTCATCTTTCAAGAATTATGATAAGAAATAAATTCAATAGAAATATGGTTAGACATTACTACTACCGCGAGCAAAAATATCAAGGGATATATCATTAACTTACTTTTTCCTTCATTAAATCAGCAGCAATTGCCGATTCTGAACGATTTGCATATTTTCGACAATAGTCTTTACCCTAATTTATTCTTGGCTTCGTTGGGAGATGCTATATCATTTTATTGTGGAAAGAGATAACTGTAAATTGAATTTTGCGTTTCAGTGGTACAGATTTTTTAAGGTGTGACACGATGGGTGGCATTCGTTTCTGTGGGTGTGGGTGTGGGTGCCAGTCAGAGGATCCCTTTGTCTGTTTTGGCGCGAAACCCACATAAAGGGCTTGCGCGCGAGATTTCCCACGAGACCAGAAGAGGACGAGGGAAGGAAGGTCCCAGAGCAGTGAAGAGAGGAAGGCAATCAACAGAAGTCGACAGACCAAGGCAGAGAACAGCCAAGAGCAGTCAGGAGAACAGAGAATTCGACAGGAGAGAGCAGTCAACAGAAGTCGGGGGAGGCCTACTGCAAGGACCTGTGGACTCAAAGGCCGGGTTGGCCAACGTGCAAGGATGAGTCAGCATTCTTGGTGGCTTTGTGGGAATTTCGCTCGAATACACGCTATTGCTAGCCCACAGATGCACAGAAAGCTACGCAAAAGTGTCACAAACTTCTCCCCTCTTGCGCTTGGGAGCTAACCCAATTCTGTGTTTGTTCTCTTTTCTTCCACCCTCTCGGTTGTGTATGTTGTGTTTTGCGTGTCCGTAAAGAAATGTGAAATACCCCTGGCCGGAGATGGGAGAAACCACTAGACGATCTGATGGCCATGAGTGGTTTAGGAGGTTGAGATAATGGGGGTCGACCAGCGGTGTATTGTCACAAGGTGAGTGTCTACTTATAAGTTTCAAGTGTACATTAAAATAGGTATAAATTTTCTGTTGGTTGTTTGTTTGTTTGGTTGGTTGGTGTTTAATTGCATATAAACTCTTGTGAGTTATTCAATGGCAAATATTGTAATATATATATATATATATATATGCGCGCGCGCGTGTGTGTTGTGGAGTGATAAAAACAGCGTTCACTGACACAATGAGCTAGTCTGAAAAGACATATTTTGTTCGATAAAACATATAGCTGATTTCCAATATTGTCTCTCGTGTGTATTCATTACTTTTTACTGTCAGACTACGATATAACAGATTGGCGATGAGGAATTTTGTATTGACCTTTACGGTATTGACAAAATAACGAATGAAGACACAAAGAAAGTCCATAAAAAAATCAACAACAGCAATTTTTTCTCCCCCAACTTTTTTCTCCAAAGGGAAAAAACATGGACGACCTGAAAAGTTTTATGTTGGAATTGTTAAACCAACAAGAAAAACATCGAAAGACTCGAAAAACAGCGCAGCCAAAACATGGAGAAACTCGAAAAAAAGCATCGAGAAGACCTTGAGTGACAGGAGAAATGTTTTTCATACATACACTCTATCGAAAAAAAAAGGAAGGAAGACGGTAAAAAAAGGTTTTCTTTTAAAATTAATCCTTGATATGGATGCAGATAAAACACACTTGTATAAAAATTGCCCATTTAAAAATAGTGTGTCGTAATTGCGAAAATAAGAGATATACGTTCTTACATTATAGAAAATAACCCCCCCCCCAAAAAAAGAATACGGAATTTAAAAATACAGTTAACTCTACAGATGTGACGATACCCCCTCGTCCCCCAAATACATCAACTTCTCTAAACCATTTCACCTCTTGGCCGGTGATCATCTAGTGGTTCCGACAGGGGTATCACACATTTCTTTATGGCTACAAGAAATAAAATCAAGGGAGTGGGAGAAAAAGAACAAAGAACAAACGAAGGCTTGGGTTAACTCAAGTGCAAGAAGGTTAAGTTGTGACACTGTATTCCCTGTAGACTAACGCTAGCGTGTATTTCAAGCGAAAATTCATCAAACCACGAGGAGTGCTGACTCATCTTGACTGGTCTTCCCTCACTGCTGCTGGACTCTATCTCATGCTGACTAGTCTCTTCTGCTGTCCCTTGTCGACTGCCCCTCTGCGTCACTGATCGTCAACTGCTTTCTCTGAGTTCCTTTGTCCAACTCTCTGACTGGCGTTCTCTTCCTACTACCGGTCGCGTCGGGATCTCGAGTCCAAACCCTTTGTCTGGTTTCGCGCCAAAACAGACAAAGGGATCGTGTGCTTGGCGGACCACCTACATAGTGTCACACAGAAACAGAAAACGAATTTCCTACGATAAAAAGAAAATTCGTAAATATGCAAATGGACGACACAAATGTTGAATTTCAATAAGACCCAGAGTCTGACTTGACGATAATGAATAAATTAACTTGAATAAAAATCAGCTGATCAATGCTAATTACTTATAAAAAATGCCCGCGGAATACCCGGTAAAAAGTTGATATTTTTAGGTAAATGGCAAGCTAATGTATCATTTATGAACAAAAAATTTAAACTGAAAATATTTTTCATGGATTGATCTTGAAACCTATTCAGAACGGGTTGGATGGAGTCTTTTGATTTATGGAATTTGCCAAGAAATAGGCAGTCTCTGCCAGCGCAGAAAATTTAAAAACGGAACTTAAATCAAATTTTCCCGACTTTTTTCTGAAGGGTCAGGAATGTGCATAAAAGTAAAAGCAACTTTCGAATTAAAAGATAATGGACAACTTATTTTTAAACCAAAAAGACAAGTAACCTTTGTAGCTCGAGAAATAATTGAAAAATAATTTTACCATTGAGAAAAAATTGGTGTACTAAGAAAAACCGATTTCAGTGCTTGGTCGAGCCCAACAGTTTACGTAAAAAAACAAAATTCAGGTTTGTGCTGATTACTCTAGTGGACGTTTAAAAACTTACAACTAACTTACAACCTAGTTCTGAAGAGTTATTCACTAAATTAGATCGAGGAAAATTTTAAAACTCAATTTATCGGATGCATATCTACAAATACCATTGGAAGAGAAATGTACAAATTTGTTAACAATAACTACACATAGGGCTTGTACAAGTTCAATAGATTGCCTTTTGGGATAAAGGTCGCACCGGGAATATTTCCGCAAATAATGGACGCAAATAATGGTGACCTGGATTTTGCGGTAGCATATCTTGATATTTTGATAAAAAGCAGAAATCGTAACGGACACGCGAAACATGTGAAATTGGTATTTAAAATTTTTTAAAAATTTTCATTAATCCTGTTTCGTTAATTACATTTTATCATTCAGTTTGGTTTGGCTTTGAACTATTCGGCTCTTCGTTCAGGTGCACAGACATTGAGGATATGACAATCACCATTGTCATGATAAACCCCAGATAGGAAATGAGGCTGGAGTGTGAATAATGTCATGCCCGGAAGCGATGGGCTGAGAATTTGGGGATTTTGAAAAAGACGTCAGTTTGGAGTTGACTGTAGGCCAGGCAGGCAGACCATTTTTGTCTCTGCCATTGGGGCATAGAAAATTGAGTTTTCTGCCATGGAGTTGGGATTTTGAGGTTGGACCAAGAGTTGGAAAGTTGACTTTGGACCATGTAGACAGAAAGTTGCGTTTTCTGCCATTCAGGCAGACAGGAGAAATGGGGTCCGACCATGATGTTGAGAAGTTGAGTTAAGACCATGGTGTCGAGTAGTTGGAGTTTCGACCGTTGATGCAGACGGTTAAGTTTTTCGGGTCCCGACTAGCGAAGATGAATTGAGATCTAAAACTCCACGAGATGTGTCGAGCGTTTGAGTTTTGTTAGCATTGTATAATATGAAAGACTTTTAAGAATTGTGTCTCTCTCCTCGTGTCGAAGAAAGTCCAGAAGTTAATAAACGTTCGTACCTGAACAACGGAGTCGCCTGTGTATTTGTATTACGGCTATATAACACACCGACAAGCGTATCAACATTACAAGCTTTTTGGGGGATTTGCGAAATATCACAGCAATTTTATTCCTAAAATGCTTGCATTAAGAGCTTCACTAAATCAATTACTTAAGAAAGATACAAAATGGAGCTGGTCTTCTGAATATCAAAACGCATTCAAAGAAATTATAAAAGCTTTAACGTCTGAGTTATCTCTCGCGTATTATCACCCTAATAAGGGGATATACGTTGCAACTAATGCTTGTGACTTGGGATTAGGTACCGTTTTATTATACAAAGAGGATAACAGACAGCTGAAAGCAGTAGCCCACGCATCAAGAACGTTATTGTCGCTAGAAAAAAATCACAGCCAAATAGAAAATGAAGCACTAACTATATTAGCAGTAAAAAAGTTTCACAAATTTTTACATGTGAGAAGCTTCATTTTGCAAACGGACCACCGTTCACTTCTATCAATATTTGGGTCTAAGTAACGCATACTAGCTCATTTTGTGAATCGCCTGCAATGCTAGGGAACAATTCTTTTAAACTATACATTTAAAATGGAATTCCTTCCATCTAAGGACCAGCAGACGGATTGTCACGGCTAATTCCGAAACTAAGTGAAGCCTTAGAGGAAACCGTAATTGATGCATTAAGTACAAAAATGGAGATAAAAAAACGTACTTTGCACTTCAATGAAGGAATTACCAGTAACTCTCGAGGAAATTAGATTTAAACCCAAATTTGATAAATTCATTAAAGAAAAAAGAAAGAAATCATGAGCTGGAAAAAGAAAAAGTCAAGTCATGAAAACATCTTTTCTTCTTGTGATGGTATTTTGTTATATGGTGTGTGGGTGGTGATACCGGCATCACTGAATAAAAAAATATTGAAGGATTTTCATACGAGACATCCAGGAGTCTCTACGATGAAGTCTCTTATGAGGAGTTATGTTTATTGGCCTGGGGTGGACAAACAAATCAAAGACGTTGTGAAACGATGTAGATGCTGTACAATGGCGGTAAAAGTACCATCAGTAAAAATTAAACCATGGCCGAAAATGGACAGACCATGGTCAAGGCTACATATTGACTATGTAGTACCAATGAATAGGATTTATCATCTTATTGTGGCAGATAGTTTCACAGAGTTGCTAGAAGTTGTCAAATGTAAGAGACCTACGTGGAAAAGCACAGTATACTTTTTGCACGAAATCTTCGCAAGATTTGGTGTTCCAGATACGATAATGGAACTCAATTTACGGCTAAAGAATTTTAAAATTTCTGCAAAAAATTTTTAATTAGCCATGTGACAACCGCTTAGTTCCATCTGAGCTCTAGTGGTCCAGCGGAATGCTTCGTAGATACTTTTCAGCGAGCGTTAAGAAAAATAGATGGAGGTGACGCTGAAGATGAATTATTACAAAAATTTCTCAGAGTGTATCAGCTTCAGGATTGTTACCAGCTGAGCTTAGAAAAATAATATCAGTATTTGATATACTCATACCTTACAAAAATATAAAGTTTAACCAAAATATAAAGTTTAACAAAAATAATGTCGATACAATAACATTTTTCAAACCCAGCCAAAAAGGTATTAATGAAAAACGAATTGGAAGACCTGCGTATATCATTAAACTGGATTGTTAAAAGACACTATAACTAGCTTAAAAAGAGGTATACATCTGAACTAAAATATCGTTGGAAAGAACCGATAAAGGGGATTTATGATTTGTTTGAAATACCAAAATCTCAAGTAGCACCAGAACAGAAATGTTCTAGCAAGCGTAAAAGACAATCATCTTTAACTTTGGACAACTGACCCAAAATGAAAAAGATACGACCTTTGAGGAAGAGAAATTTCAAAAGAGGGAGATGTTGTAGAGTGAAAAAAAAACCCTCTCTGACACAATGAGCTAGTCTGAAAAAATATATATATAGTGTACATATTTTGTTCAATATAACATATAGTTGATTCATTACTTTTAACTGTCGGACTACGATATAACTAAATAATGGTATGGCATTATTCGCTTACAAATTATATATATATATATACTGTTGGTAAATATTTTGGTTTTTAAGCGAATTCAGTTGAAAAATTTTGTTTCACAGTTACCGAATGATAAATTCAGAGTCTCCCTAAAGTGTTGAATGCTACAACTGAAATAAATCATACATGAAACTTGACAATAAAGATATTTTAATTTTGTGAGGAACAATTTTTATTGGGGAAACAATGCGTGCTTTGCTTCTTGGAAATACATGCCACTGATATATATATATATATATATATATATACCGTGAATGCTGGTAGATATTAGATTAGTAAATATATATATATATATATAATTTAAAATTTTCAATCATTCTGTCCATCGACTCATTATCTGCCTTATCATAAGATTCTCTTTTAAAATAATAAAATAAGATATTTTGAAAATTTTGTGTATATATAAGATATATATTGATCAGATCTGTCTATGGTAGCCGACCCCACAAACTTTTAAAAATGAGAGAAGTGACACAGGAAAAGCAAGGATAACAAAAAGCGAAGCGGTTATGTTAAAAGAACCAATTCTTATTTGGCAAGAAATAACAAGAAACATATTTGGGGTTAATTCCCGTTTATGTCGAAATCGTAGACTTGACAATTTTATGGTTCTTAACGACAATTAGGATGGACGATCCTTGATCAGGTTACTGGTGCAATTATGTTGTCAGGTAGTCTGCAGACGGTCAGAGGGTTAGACGTGTCGGGTCGTAGTGGCAACTATTTAACGTCTCGACAGTTAACCCAGGGTTTGGTCGGCGTTTGCTGCAAGTGAGCTCATGAAGTCGTCTTCAGTCCGACAGTAGCTATCGCTCGCGAACTGGTGTCGTCAGTGCGGGAAGTGAGCGGTTTGTAGGCCAGGGAATAAGGCCTAGTTGCTAGGCGTCGCTGTACTAGGCTGATCGATCTGTTACTCCAGGTATTACTGCATCCGGCTGGCTGGTCCAGAACATGCGGGTCTTCCTAGCTGGATTGGCAAGAAAAACTTTCTTACCTTGAAAAGGGTGGTTAAATAGCTAGACATGTGAGAACCAAAATGTTGCTAAGCAGTGACTTAGCAGACACGTGTTCTTTTCCTACCAGTCATCATCATCATCATCATGTCGCGCTGGTAGCACGGATATCCCTGACCCTCTCTCGCCACTCCTCCCTATCGTTCATCGCCCTAGGTAGGTCTTCAGGACAACATCCCGTATCCTCACATAGCTGCTGAATGTATGTTCGTGTTGGTCGTCCTGCTTTTGCACGGCCATGTGTAGGGGTCCATAAGAGTACATCTCTTATGAGTTCGTCCCTGCTTCTCCAGCAGTGTCCTGCATGTCTGGTTTGTCTAACTTGAATAGTTTTCGTGATAGGAGGCAGGTGGCCGTACAGTTGGTGTCTTGTGGAGTGTTGCCGCCAGGACTTGTTCAAGATTGCACGCAGCATTCTTGTGTAATTGCCGTCTAGCTTCTTCTCCAGCCGTTTTGTTAGCGTCCATGTAGTGCACCCGTATAGCAGTATCGATGTGACCGCTGCCTGGAAGAAACTGCGTTTCATTTTATCGGTTAGGTCTGATTTCCATATAATCGATAGCCTATTGATAGCTGTCCATGCTTTCGTTAACCTCGTTTCGATGTCCTTTTCGGTTGATTCGACGCTGCTTTCTAGGTAAGTGAATTTGTCTACTAGTTTAAGAGGGGTTCCGTCTAGAGTGGAGATGTCCCCCGTTTGATTATAGCATATATATTCCGTTTTGTGTGCATTAACATAAAGGCCTATGCCTGCGGCTGCTCGTTCCAAACTGTGCAGTAGTGTTTCGGCTTGGTCGGGTGTATTTACCAGTATCGCTATGTCATCGGCGTAGTCGGCGTCGGTAATTGTTTTTGCGGGATACCTTCTGCTTCTTTTCTTCGTCAGCTCGAAGCCGTTCTCTCTGATTTTGTCAATCGATGTTCTAAGTACGTAGTCTAGACAAATGATAAAGAGGTACGGAGTCAGCGTGTCCCCTTGTAGTATTCCTGCTACAATGTCGAAGTATTCTGTGTCTCCATCTGGTGATCGTACTTTTACTTTGGTGTTTCTATAGAGAATCGTTATTGCTGCTACGGTTTCTTTAGGTATGCCGTACGCAAGTAGGATTTGTTCCATCTTTCCTCTGTGAATGGAATCGAAGGCCTTGGTAAAGTCGACAAATAGTAATGTCGCTTGTAGGTTTTTTGCCCGTACACCTTCAAGGATTCTACGGATGGTTAATATTTGTGAGGTCGTGGATCTATTTCTTCGGAAGCCATTTTGGTTTTTCCTAAGTATGTTGTCGATTTTGGGTTCTATGCGGTTTCGTAGTAGGGCATTGTAGATTTTGGCTGCTATGGATGTAAGTGTTATGCCTCGGTAGTTTTTGGCTAATCCGAGGTCCCCCTTTTTAGGGAAGGGGAGTAAGCATCCCTTCATCCATCTATCTATCGGATTTTGATTGTATACTACGTTGCAGTGTCGGAGCAGTATGTCGTCGAATTGTTTGGTCTTCCATACTTCTGGGGGAATCTCGTCCAGCCCTGCAGCTTTCCTATTTTTAATTTTTCTGAGAACCGAGTCGAGTTCTTCTTGTGTGAACGGTCCTAGTTTAATGTCTAATTGTTTACTAATTATTCTGGTGATTGGTTCATGTGTTATTTTCGGTGGGTTTCCTAGTAGGTTTTCGAAGTGCTGTTTCCACAGTTTTATTCTTTCTTGTTGGTTTGCTGCTTTCAGTTTTGCTTTGGCTGTGTTCTTTCTTCTACCAGTAGTCGCAGCTTAACTGAGAGAATTTCTCTTTAGCGCCCGGAAGCCCCCTTTTTTAGGCATGCGCTTTTCTTGCATCCTGTCAGAGGGCTTCTGAGAACTGGTACATTTTTAAAAATTTTATTTATCTATGGCATGCAAAGGACTGTTATTGGTTGAATGGAGCTTCTATACGTAAATAAGTCAGAATGTTGAGAACGGATGTGTCTATTTGTTGGCAATGCCTCTCGAGAGGTTTCTTAAGTGACAAGATTGAGGGTCCATTGTGTGTGTTTGTCGTCTGTCAGGAAGTAAAGGATATTTCAAGTGGCTTTGTTGGACGTCCATCATGTGGACAACTCTTAGAGAAGTGAGCATCATGTTTATGTGTGTGGACCAGAGGCCTAGTTGTTGTCAATGAGAGAGAGAGAGAGAGAGAGAGATGAAATTTAAGCATACTTATTTGTTTTGAATGAGGTGATTTATAATCACCTTCCAATTAGCTTAAATGTGTCATGTGATGATCGCGTCCGTGCTGTGAGCAGGTAGCCAGTGTTTCATGTAATTGGGTTTTGTAGTGTTGCTGGGAAAAACAAGGCGGTGGTGTCTGGTTGTCTGAAACTCGAGATATCATACCAGTCAAAGGAAGAAAGTGGGCTAACCACTTTAATCCTTTTTGCATCGAGACAGGCCCACATCCTTTCTAGCGATGTTATACGACCAAGAGAATGCAGTAAATATTGCTTGCTATATATAGCCGTCAGAAAATACCACTGAAAAGACTCACAGAACTAATTGTCTCGGAAATATTTGACGGTTTGTAGAGGAAATTTCCGTTCGCAGACGATATCTGTGACCATGAAGTACTTCTATCTGAGAATCTTAACATGAGTAGTTAGTGGCTACGATAATATATAGAATTATTTCAATTATTTGAATATGCTAGATTTCGTACATTTTAAGCGGAGAACGGCTGGTTTAAATTCAGAGTTTTCCTTTTAGACTTGTCGCCTTACTGCCCGACTATTTATCCCTAGCCAGAGGGAGGACTGATGGATTCATGTCTTTCTTAATGGCATTAACGCGAAGTAAAATACAAACAGCTTCGTCAAGGTTCCGAACATGGACCAAGTGGTAATAGTATTAGTAGTAACGAAAGATTTATCATTACTTATACTACAATGTGTTGAATGATAGAACAGAATAGTGAAGACTTATAAAATAGTTTAAATGTATTCTCACTAAAGTTGGCTTGGAAATTTCAAGTGTAGAGAGTAATGCTGAAGTTAAATTGTATGTGTATGTTTTATTTTTTCTTGGCTTTAACATGCAAGACAGGGTAATCCTCGATCACCAGCTTTTAAAATTTTTCAGATTTATGACTCACATGAATACAGATAAATAAATAAGCAGAATAAAGATAAAGAACCAACATACTTTAATGTTGGCTTTAGAAAAGAGATGCACAAAAACAAACTTTGCATCAAGTCTCAAGTAGAATAGAGATTACAGACATCCAAGGCCAATTTTAGAGAAAAAATTCAATCCATGCTGATACAGTTGTAAACAAACCAAGTGATTGAAAAAATATTATGTTTCAACCAACAGCTATAAAAGACCAAAAGTTTTAAATTTGATTTAGCTGAACCTACTGGTTTGCAATAAAAACAAAAAACGAAGCCTTTCACAGCAGATCACAGCAGTCACTTAAAAGACAGAGAAGACGAATAATTATCAATACCATATGAAAGCTGAATGGAGCAAAGCCACGGAGTATAAAACCAGCAAATATTAAGATCTTTAAAAAGAGCTGGGATTGTGATTGTGAAAGCTGTAAAAATGAGAACAAGAGGTTTCGTAGCAGGCACCCTGTACCAGTTTCTGGGTCAAATCGGAATCACAGATCCTAATGTATGAGACGCCTTATAGAAATAATGGAAAATAGTTTCCTGTGGATATGGAACAAAAGAAATATCCCGTGGAACAATTAAAAAATGAAGAGCAGTAAATCGACACTAGATCGCGAATGCGTAACGAGATTTACGTAATATTCTCATTACGCACGCAGATATTTTTTCAAATCACATTTTGCCGTTACACTTTTTAAGTCAACATAATAGGGCCTCAGTGATATATACATTTATATTCAGTGAGGGAGGCCGATGTGCAAATAAAACCGCTGAGAGGAAGGCTCTGAAACGGTGCACATTTTCTCCTGATGACCCTAATACTCTTTATCGAATAAGAAAAAGAAATAAGACTAAAACTTTCATCCAACGAAGAAAATCCCATTGTGTAGAATTATTCAGTGGAATGACAAAGGCATGAGTAGCATCTAACTGTATACTCGCATTTTTGGTTATGCCACTTGTTCCCGAAACAAAGATGGCGGACGGACGTAAACAATCAGTCTTGGGAACCCATTAGCCAGGAGAACCACGTGGTTAATGCCTAAAACTACGTCAGCAACTCCAATTTCGTCCCGCGTTTTTGGAGCCTACTCCATGACAAGAATTCTCTATAAATACTACGTTTTCCAACACTCTTCCTCTTTTTCACAATTTCACTTACAGTGCCTACACACTCTCCCCAGTGTGACTTCTAGAAAGAATATTATCACTCTCTCATTTCAACTAACAGCCGCCACAAAAATGTATATGGCACGCAACCATTTTCTTACTTGTTACACCTTTTCGGAGATTTTTTCAGCTTCAAAAACAGAAATTTCTTCAAACCACCGAAAGAAACAAAGAACTTGGGAGAAAACACGTTCCTCCTACTATCAAGATGCTATAGAAAATACTTAGTCAACACGCATAGAACACTTGTGTTATTTAGTCTTTTTTGTAGTATTAGTGTTAATCACACACACACACACACACACACACACACAAACGCAGGAATATATGTCGAACAATATTAGAACACAAATGTTTTGAAATGTTTAATTGCATGTATTGTTGAAATATAAATTTGAATTTGTTTGTACCGCTTTGCCTTGAATGTTCTTTTTGTCCGCGCCGTTTCACATCTTTCATATCGTAACACATCATTTACCTCCTTTGCCTTTTTATCAAATATAAACTAACATACAAACTACAAAATGGGGCCCAAACATATTCACCAAATAACATGTCCCCCTACAAGTATCAATTACTTATCAAGTAATATCCTTCCTCACTGTTGCCAACAGTTCAACTACAGTTCGCTGTCACACACTCAATAACACCAACAGACACACATTCACTCGTGAACAGGCCACACAACAGAACGAGGAAAAGCAAGATTCTCACCGAGTAAATCCATTATCATTGCCGGTAGAATACACCACGTGTTCACATACAAGGTTTTCTTTCAGCAACTACTTTTTTTTGTTTGGACATTCTCGATCATATCCGTCTCTAGACAAACAACGTTTCTTTATCCGTTTCCACTCTGATAACAAATTTCCATCTTTGTTATTGTTGCTGGAAAATTATAGTGAACTTTTCTATTTCTCTCTTCGTCCATTCCCATACCTCTCTCACTTGTTTTATTAAACAAGCGAGTGAGTTTTACCCACTCTCTCTTGGATAAAAGCTACAACTATCTTTTTTAACACAGCAAAACTTTTGATACTCTCTAAAATGTTTTATATATAAAAAAAATTGGCACATTTTTTAAAATTTTGTTCTTTGTGTAATGTGGACCGACAATATCATCATACATGAACAAGTAACAGAAGAAAAATAAAGAGTCAACCAATATATTAGATGTATAGTGCGTAGTATTCATTGAGACTACCACCAGCGTTTTCCAATAATGCATTAGGCTATTTAAATGTAACCTAACACAGAATATTTCAGTAAGGAAAACAAAGTCCATTTAGAAAAAAGTGACGTGTATTTGCCGCGATCTGCCGATTAACGTAAACAGATCGGATTACTCTCTGGCCGTAGGAAAATTATATCCGGGTACGGCCGGAAATGACTAAGCCCTTTTTTACGACCTTGACATCCCGTTACAGCTAAAAAAGAAAGGGATAAATTAAAAATAACAATATTTACAAAACACTTCGGCCAAAAATAACTTTATAAAAATGGAATTAATAGTCGTCGCCAGCTTATAGCAGGTTAAAAAAAGTACTTAATTGCCACACCCATTTTTATAAAAGAATTTCCTATTCACGCGGCTGGGGCTGTGTGTCATAGCACCTTCTTAATATCAACGAGCCTTTTTCAACGCTCGTGGGCACGCCCCCGGCTTTTTAGCTGGGCCGTCTGGCATTCGTGCCGGATGGGTGCTCGAAACCAAGAGCAGACTCGGGGCCGAATAGGCCCCCAGCTTCGGCTGGGCAACCTTCGGGTGGGCGAGCTGCACTTTTGTCCCCTTTGTACGGCACTAGACCAAGCGTCTAGTTTAAGCCGTAAACTGGCATACGTGCCCGGACCCACATTTGGGTTCGTGAAACTGCTTGCCTCATCAGGCTCACATTGCACTAAGTGAGCCGATGAGCAGCACAGACAAGCAGGGTTCGAGTCTCGGCTCGTTCCCGACCTACCCCTCCCCTTTATCCCCACTTTAATCGGCCTTCGGGCTTTTGACCTTGTGTCAAGTCGTGTCTGGTGGGAGGCAGCGACAAATATGGGCACGTCCTATGCGTAGGACATCTCGGAGCCTGTTCTGGACTTCGGTCCGAAGCGTGGCTCTGCAAAAGGAACAATGGCAGACTTGGGGCCTTTTAGGCACCTAGTTTCGACTAGGCTACCCTCGGGTGGGCGAGCTGCACTTTTGTCTCCTTTGTTACCCATGTATGGCACTAGACCGAGCGTCTAGTTTAAGCCGTAAACTGGCATACGTGCCCGGACCCACATTTGTGTTCGTGAAACTGCTTGCCTCATCAGGCTCACATTGCACCAAGTGAGCCGATGAGCAGCATAGACCAGCAGGGTTCGAGTCTCGGCTCGTTCCCGACCTACCCCTCCCCTTTATCCCCACTTTAATCGGCCTTCGGGCTTTTGACCTTGTGTCAAGTCGTGTCTGGTGGGAGGCAGCGACAAATATGGGCACGTCCTATGCGTAGGACATCTCGGAGCCTGTTCTGGACTTCGGTCCGAAGCGTGGCTCTGCAAAAGGAACAATGGCAGACTTGGGGCCTTTTAGGCACCTAGTTTCGACTAGGCTACCCTCGGGTGGGCGAGCTGCACTTTTGTCTCCTTTGTTACCCATGTATGGCACTAGACCGAGCGTCTAGTTTAAGCCGTAAACTGGCATACGTGCCCGGACCCACATTTGTGTTCGTGAAACTGCTTGCCTCATCAGGCTCACATTGCACCAAGTGAGCCGATGAGCAGCATAGACCAGCAGGGTTCGAGTCTCGGCTCGTTCCCGACCTCCCCTCCCCTTTATCCTCACTTTAATCGGCCTTCGGGCTTTTGACCTTGTGTCAAGTCGTGTCTGGTGGGAGGCAGCGACAAATATCGGCACGTCTTTTGCGGAGCTCATACGAGGAAAAGTATCCTACGTTATTCGTGGTTGCATTCGCCTCACCGCCACTTCTAGTGGTAGATTCAACAACCTTTTTTTTTTTTTACGGTCCTTTTTAAGGGCTATGAGAGATCTCCTTCTCTAGGTCGGAGTATCTCTGGCGGTCATCAACGACCAGTCGAAATAGACGGCCAGGAGGGAACACGAAGAGGACTCACTAAGACCAGCCGGTCTTAACCATCGCTCGGTTCCGCTTGTCTGTTCGGCCGCGCAGCGCTAAAGGCACGGGTTAGCCTTTAGCTCCCACTTCGATATCTGCGCAGCGCTAAGATAACGCCAATCTTAGCCGCGGCCCTCTGGCCTGCTCGCTCGATAGTGCAGAGCTTTGGCGCCCAAAAGCCTTAGCTACCACCACAGCTTTGGCGCAAAAGCCTTAGCTACCGCACAGCTTTGGTGCGAAAAGCCTTAGCTACCGCACAGCTTTGGCTCGAAAAGCCTTAGCTACCGCACAGATTTGACGCGAAAAGACTTAGCTATCGTCTCGATCAGCCCTCACAGCTTTGGCGCGAACAGCCAAAGCTACCGTCAACGATACGCCCGCACAGCTATCTGGCACGACAAAGCCATAGCTACCGTAAACGATACGCCCGTACAGCTATATGGCACGACAAAGCCATAGCTACCGTAAACGATACGCCCGCACAGCTATCTGGCACGACAAAGCCATAGCCACCGTAAACGATACGCTCGCACAGATAGGGGCACGACAAAGCCCTAGCTTCGTCGATCCGCTAGCTTGACTGCGTATATGCTAAGGCCTGGCAAACCTTAGCCACCATCTCTCCGTTCGTTCACTCGGTCCGCAGTACTAAGACGCGATTAAACCACGCTCGCTCGATCTGTACGCGATTAAACCACGCTCGATCTGTACGCGATTAAACCACGCTCGATCTGTACGCGATTAAACCACGCTCGCTCGATCTGTACGTTACCAAGCTGCCAGCACTGACTTCGACCATGACGCTGTTACAGACGCTCCTGCATTCTACGACTGATCTCAGCTTCCAGCAACGATCATCCAACCGCACCTACGACTCGAACATACCAGCTACCGACATCGCCCATCTAGCTGGAGACCGAACACTATGACTACGTCTGTAATTTCTGACAATAAATTGCCATCCTTGTTGTATTTGTTACCTTGCCTCTTTGTCCTCTTCATTGTCTTTGGTTGTCACTACTCGCACGCATTAAACTAAAATTCATTTGCGGGGTCGACTCGCTTATCGGCTCCGCAACATATTTTATACCCATACGTGGTGCCTTCAATAAATTTACAGACATTTTTGTATAGGCAGTTAAAATTGTCGTAGACTCTTGAAAATTCACTATGTTATTGCTACACATCTTGATCATGGACCAATTTTTATGATTTCAGGTTCAAATGAACAGCTACAGCCGCAATTAGAATACACCCTACTAAAGCCTGATTGTCACAGCTGGTGAATTTCAAAAATGCAATCTGACACTTTAGAAGAACGATATGCTATAACATTCTCTTTTAAAACTTGGAAAAAATGCCTCGGAAACGTATGGAATGCTTCAGATTGCTTTTGGACCATCTTGCATTAATCGAGCATCAGTTTTTGAGTGGCATAAGAGATTCAAGGAAGCCAGGGAGTCTGCGAGAGATGATGAGAGGTGTGGGAGGAGTAAGGAAGTCAATACACCAGAGTTGATTGGCCAAAGGGTTAGGGTTAGGGTTACTATGTTGAGGTTTTAAGGGAGTTCAGGAAGAGATTCCGTCGGAAGAGGACAGCACTCTTCAAATTGGGTCAGTGGCATTTACAGTAGGACAATGTACCAGTCCACAACTCCATCCTTGTCACAGACTATTTGACCAAGATGGGCATCAAGACAGTTCCTCACCCCCCTATAGTCCAGACCTTGCTCCCTGTGACGTTTGGTTATTCCATAAGCTCAGAGACTGTCGTTATGTGACAATTGAGGAGATGAAAGAGGCTGTGACGAAGGTCATTGATACGCTCACACAAGAGGATTTCCATGGGGCCTTCTAGAAGTTGTTGGAACGGTAGAACAAGTGCATTGCAGCCGGAGGAGATTACTTCGAAGGGGACTTGAGTTTCATGAGTGTGCTATCAATAAAAGTGCCCATACGAAAAAAGTCTAGAAACTTATTTAATGATCCTCATATATTACACGCAATTACAAAAGATGACAACTGTCCCAAGCCATAAAAAAGGTTACAAGGCTGTTCCAAAGAACAAGAATAGCGGTGGTTAAAACTTATTGTTTCCTGAAAAATGAAAAGGTTCACATAGGATAAGTTGCACGCACGTGCTGCACGAAAAAAACGAAGACGAAAGAGAGGGGTCTTCTCTGACTACTGTCTGCTACCAAAAAAGGATAGAACACGCTTCTCAAAATGTCACATGACCAACGGTCACTTGATTGTCGGAAGCTCCGCCTATATCCCACAAAAAGAGAGACCACTATATTTAGTTCACCAAAAGTTGGTTAGTTTTACGGGCATGTCAACCCATTTTGGTTTATTTTATGCCAAAGTTAGTTTAACAACTATGGTTTTCAATTATACACAGTAGAAAAAATAAAATACCTTCAATGATTTTAAACAGCTAAACTTATACTCGGTTGAAAATATCAATATTCTAAAAGCCAATGTAATAATATTGTTCAAAATAAATTTAAACATTATCTAAAACGGGATTATTTACCAACAAACAGGACATCAACAGATACTACCACTTCGGGTCCGAGTGGACCTGGGGGTTATGGCAACAATCTGGAGCCTGTTTGTATGCTGGGTGAAGCAAGAAAACAAAATGTATTAAAAAAAAGGCAACATGTAAAGAACGATAATTTAGAGTCAAGTATTTCCAATTGTCATTGTTAATTTTTCTTTATGGTGTCATTTCGTTGCAGAGCATTAAATAATGTCCCAAATAATCGTCGTGACACTTTTTGATGTAATTAATCAGTAGGTTAGTATTAATGAAGTGCTGGCGACCATATTTAACGAGACAGAATTGTTTGCTTCGGCGGCCATGTTTAAAACGACAGTTTATATGGTGAGCCACCATGGTTTCATGTAGATGTATTTATCAGCATTCTCATCAGTAAAAAAGGAGTTTTATTTCAGCAAGTAAATTCAAGAAAAACTGGTAGTTTAGAGCAATAAATACTAAATGTTAGCCTAAAGATGGGTCCAATTTTGACATGTGGTAACCAGAGGACTTGTTACCATTTTTGTAAGGAATATATCTATCTATCATCATCATCATCATCATCAAGTTGTGCTAACAACACGTGGTTCCCTGACTTTCTCTCGCTATCTATCCCTATTATCTATCGCTCGTGGTAGGTCCCCTAGACTGCATCTAGTTTCTTCTCAGAACTGATATGTAAGTCTTTGCTGGTGGGCCAACACTGGTGCATCCATGTGTAGGAATCCATAAGATAACATCGCTTATGAGTTCGTCCTTACTTCTCTAGTAATGACTTGTTCGTTTTAGTAGGCAGTTTTGTGACATGCGAGGTAGGTGGCCGTACAGTTGCTGTTTTGTGGGGTGTTGCTTCCAGGATTTGTTCTAGACAGCATGAAGCAATCTTGTGTAGTTCTCTTCAAGCGTTATTATATATATATATATATATATATCTTCTTTAAGAAAAAAACCAAAGACCGGTTACTTTAGGATTATAAATTTATTTGCATCCTGTTTTGTGTTTCTGATGTAAACCAAAAACACGAAGAAAAATATAACAGGTCTTCTTCGGATCTTATGGATAAAATAAATCAGAATAGACACGGGGAGTGGAGGAGTGAAGAGTTATCTCATCGTTTTTTTTACTTCCGTTTTTTTATTTGTTTATTTATTTTATTTATTTTTATTTATCTAATTTTGGAATTATGGTAATTTAACTTTTTTGTTTATTTTGTTTATTTTCTTTTTTTGTTAAGTTCGATAATGAACTTTTTTATGTTTTTTTTATATAATAAATTTTTTGTAAGGGAAATATTAATACTTATATTAATTTCGAGTCTATTTCCTCAGTTACCTATTTTTGTCGTGTACGTATATCAGATGCGTTTTTTCCTTTTCTTTATTTTTATTTTATTTTATTTTAGTTCATTTATCTTATTTCTCAATTTATTTCTATGTTTTTTTAGGGACAACTTTTATTTATGATAATTAGTCTATAGTTTAAATTTATTCTTATGTCTACATCTTGCTATTAATTCCCATCTCTTATTTAATAACTTTTCAGGCTTTGAATAAGTCATTATTTGTATCTTTTCTTCTATGCACAGGTTACATCTACCGTCAAAACTTTTTGGAGTATTTGACTTTTTACATGGATAAAATAAATCAGAATAGACACGGGGGGGGGGGTGGAAGAGGGGTGAAGATTTTATCCATAAGATCTGAAGAAGTCCTGTTATATTTTTCTTCGTGTTTTTGGTTTATATCAGAAACACAAAACAGGATGGAAATAAATTTATACTCCTAAAGTAACCGGTCTTTGTTTTTTTTTCTTTAAGAAAGTATTGCTCTGTAATATTAATTACATTGAGCTCTCTACCAGGAAAATGTAAATGTTCAGTTTTTGAATGATTTTCTTGTCCTGAAGGAATTACTCCCAACTCTGGTTTAAGTGGATCGAATAATACTATATATATATATATATATATATATATTAACAGCGTTGGCTGTCACTATCTCACTTCGTGGGTGTGTAGCAGACCAAACGCAGTATAATTTGGAGAGTGCTCCATATCTGTGATAGAGCTATTATATAATAATAATAATAATAATAATAATAATAATAATAATAATAATCGATAAATATATATTAGTTTTTATATATATTCAATTGCATAAAAGCTTGTCTGCGACCACAGGTTTCATGCCGTCTTATGATGACAATCACGTAGCAGAGAAAGAAATATATTGGAGAAATCGAAAAAATCGAAAAATCAAAAGAACGTTAAGATTGTGTACAACTCTTTATGTGTGTGTAGATTATATTTGCGTATTATTGTGTGTGGTCGTATAAGTAACATTTAGTATGTGTATGAAAACACATACGCCGCGCAGCAAATTCGAGATTGTCTCCTGGATATATGAGTCACGATGTGTAGCGAAAGTCGCGACAGTTTGACCGAGTAAAAAAATTTTTTTTGTATTCGTGTTTGTATGTAGTGATGATTTTAACTAAGGAACAAATTATCATCATCATTGCATTATGAAGAAAATAAAGTTTTGATTTGTAAGGATAATTGACGAATATCATTTGTAAGGATAATTGGTGAATATCATTTGTCCTAAAACCCGACCATCGCCCAGTAATCCACGCACCAAGAAAGTGTTCCATCCATATGAGAGATGAGATAAAAGGTGAATTAGAGAGTATGGAAAAACAAGGCATCATTAGAAGAGTCAGTGAACCGACTGGTTTGGTTTGGTTTGGTTGTTTAATAGCATATCAACCTTTGTAGGTTATTTAATGCCAAAGCTATTCTCCAAGAAGAACTGTACTGGTACTTTTTAACCCATAGCTGGGAGGATAAAGGGGTTCATACCTTTCCCAAGGGTATTTGTCCGAAAGTGAACGTAATAGCGCGACTGGAATACGAACTCGCTTACTACAATTTGACAGTCCATCGCTTTAACCATTACACTACGATGACAACCCCTCCGACAGAGTGGGTTCGTAGTATACGTTCGAAAGTGTAACGGAAAACTTCGTCTATGCTTAGACCCCAAAAATCTGAACAGAGTCATAATGAGATGCCATTACATGACTCCTACAATGGAGGAGCTGGCACACAAGTGTGGTATTTTGACCTTCGACCCGGTCAAAAATGCCATTCAGAGTGATGCACCGGAAGGAAGTGACACATTCTAATGGTAGTTATGAGAGGAAATCGCGTGGGCGGAAATTGGTTGATGAAATGGGACGAGGTAAAAAAGTTCCCATGGTACACTCATAGACTGATGCACCGGAAGAGAGTGACCTGTGAACGGTATTACAGTTATTTCCGCTTGATGACGATCAAACGCCATTCCAAAGATCGAGTAGGCGATTGAGTGGGCGTTGAACTATTATATAACTCAGTCAAGACAAGAGTTGCAGTTCCAGTTGGAGACGGAGTTATAGACGAGATGTGGTAGGGAAAGCCACATCAGGCCTTGGGGCCTTGGGGCCCTGATGAGTTGAGGTCCGGAGAAGATGTTGATAAAATGCAGTAAAGAAAGCCATCATCCAGCAGTGGGCCTCTGGCCTCCGGTTGAGCAGCCCTGGAGAACGAGAAAGACACAACGTTGACGGCCATAAGAGTGGAGGTCAAAATATTGCAGTTTCTGTTCGGTCTCCAGCTCCCTCTCACACGCAAACCTTGAATAACCTTTTCTAACCCTTGCAATAAAGTGAGAGGTACATATTTTGTAAAAGAAGTCTTCCTGCGTGCGTCTTTATTGTTGGTGTCGTTATGATTCTGCATATGAGAATATAACACAAGCTGTCAGGTGCTCAACGTTTCTTAAAATTGGACACTAAAAATGGTCACTGGTCCATCAAACTTGATGCAAAGTCACAGCTGTTGACTACTTTTCACTCACCGTTTGGGAGATTTTGCTTTCAGAAAATGTCGTTTGGGCTAGTAATGTCTCAGGATGTCTTCATAGTCGGTATCTCCTCCCAGGTAGTTCAATAAAGAAGGTCGAACGTGGCTGACATGAATCTTCCAACACATGTCACAGTGTTCTTATTCCTCCCTTGGATATAACATTACACAGGGCACATCAATGTAAGATGGAAAAGTACGGCGAAGATTTGCGAGAGGAATGCGTAAAAAGGTGGCTGGACAACGGATATATTTCTCCACTGAATTAGATGCCGAGGTTTTATTGCTAATTCGACCTCTGTATATTCGACTAAACTCTGTTACAGAAAAATTGAAATATATCAAGAGGCTCCAAGATTAAGTATAAACTGAATATGCATTAATCTAGTACTTCCGCACTGTGACCTAAAGCCAACAAAGCTGGGTGGTATCGAAAGATATTGCTGTGGTGCCTCAGGTTAGTGGAAATGATGCTTCGAACCCGAAGCATGCTTTTCTCCAAGGTTATCTACCGATGTAGGCTTTATTGGCGACACTGCTGACGTTGTCTCTACGGTAGCAGTCGTGTGAATTTATTAGAAGATTACATATTAATTGTTAGAAGCAAGAGATATAACAGGAAAAAATGAGTACAGTAAAATTTATTCAACAATCAGAAAAGATAATTCGGAACTGAAAGGATGAGAAAAATTCGAAAATTTCCCTTAAAATAGATAAGTTGACTAAGCTTACTTATTCTAAGGTACTAATAAGCTTTACACTAAAATGTGTTTTCTTAGATATTTTTTGATACTTGAACAGTGTCTGCCAGAAACCAAGAAATTAAAAGTCTGTATTTATTCAACCCCTCTTCCACAGCAAGATGTGACACTAGGTCAATTTTGAACCAAAATAGAGTTGGTTTAAAATTTAGAGTTTTCCTTCTCTAAGGGTGGTCTAACAAAGACTACAAAGAACCCTGTCTATTTTACTATTTACTCATAGCTGGGGGGAAACTGATGGATTCATGACTTCCCCACAAGGGCATTAGCACGAATTGAAACGCAAATAACCTCGTCCAGGATTTGAACTCAGATCGCCGATTCTATTTCATGCGACTATAACCGTTATACTAAGAGTGTATGCCGGTAAATGAATTATTTTGCTGATTAGTTTTTATGTTGGTTGAGACCATAAATCAAGACTGGGAGATCCTATGAAAGTGAATTGCTTGGCATGGGACCGCAACTTCCTGAGAAATCATGGAAACCATTCACTTTTTTATACATCAATTTTCTTTTCTTTCTTTTTTTCTTTTGACATGTAATTTTTATCTTTTCTTTCGTCTCCCCCCCCTTTATCTATAGACTGGACCAGCCCTAGAACAAACATAAAAGTATCATTTATTACATATTTTTCTTATTTTCTTTGAGTTTAAAGAACAAAAAACGTTCTTTTTCCACGTAAATAAATAAATACAAAATTGTGAAACTATGTTTTTTTCCTTTCTCAACTCATCCAGTAACTCGTTCTTTCTTTCTTTCTCTCTTTCTTTCTCAAGAAAACCAGACGGTAAATTTTATGTTATAATAATCGCAACATTTAAGAGAACAAAAACGTAACATTGTTTTGTAATTTAGCATTGAGTGGGTTGCAAGATTTACAGCGTTTTAAGACGTTAGTGTGGGCGGTTACCAGGAACAGGTGGTGGGTGTCTCTTAAACATAGCATTAGAGATTTCGCCACCAAGTACGATCAATAGCTCAACTTAGATAGGACCAAGAAGACGAAATCTATAGATGATAGACTTTCCCGGGCAGTGGCTGGGGAGACTCCCTAACTGTAGAGCTAGCAAGGAGGGACCTTGAGTGTGAGAGTAGTGAGCGCTACAAGGGATTTGTTGTTAGATCTAGATTAAAAAGAGTTCTCAACGAAGCTGAGAAAACGAACGCGACTGCGCGTGAGGAAGAAGTGCGAAGGTTTCCCGATCGGTATATCGATTCCATCAAGACCTCGGATGGGCGCGTGCTGCGATCGAATCGCGAGATGCGTGATGCCTTTCGGGTGCACTTTCGTGATCGCTTTGCCCGCTGTCCTGATCTCCCGCTTCAGGAGTTTCGCAGCTATCTCGACGACTTCCCCCGCCTTGGGGCGGCTGGAGCGGCTAGTTGCGAGGGTGTGGTTACTGAATGCGAAGTCTGTGATGCGTTGAAGCAGGCCCATAACTTCGCGAGTTCATAACTTAGCGGGTCTTAGCGAATAGTTTACAGCTTGTCATTAGCGATCTGATCGGCTCCGAGCAGACCTACGCTGTGAAGGGAAGATCTATCCAAGACAATCTGCCCTTGATTCGCGAGGTTTTAGAGGGGATAGAAGACGGCACGAAAGCCGCGCTGATCAGTTTAAACCAGTCCAAGGCCTTCGATAGGGTTGACCATCAGTTTTTGGCGACTGTTTTGGAGACTGCCGAATTCGAACCGGAGTTCCGCAGATGGATTAGCATGATGTACCACAACCCTCAGGCAGTGGTGCAGGTAGGCGTTCGGGGGCGTTGGCGATCGAGCGTTCGATCCGGCAGGGCTGCCCCCTGTCTCCTCTTCTCTATGTCCTAGCTTTGGAGCCCTTGCTCCGTAGGCTTAGGGATGGGGAACAAATCCGGTCCTGGGCGGTATCCCTTTTGCTGGCCCGATTTCGGCAAGGGTTTCCGCGTGCGCTGATGATATCATAGTCTTTGTATCCTGCTGCCTGGATATAAAGGCTGTGAAGAAGGCGGTTGGCGAGTACGAGCGGATTGCAGGAGCCAAGGTCAACTTTGACAAAAGCGAAAGTTTGCAGCTCGGTGCTTGGAGGGGTAGCGATACTCTTCCAGGGCCCTTCCGCTGTAGTGACGGACCCATCCGCATCCTTGGGGTGTGGTTCGGGCCCGACCTCCACCTGGAATGAAATTGGTCAGAAGTACAAGCTAAGGTGAATGCTCAGGTGGGAATACGGCTTTCCAGGAGGTTGTCCTTAAAGGGCAGGGTGGAGGCGTGCGCCGGGTGCGTCTTCTCCTTGATCCTTTACCGATTGGCTGTACTTCCTCTACCTAAGGCAGTAATCTTACCTCAAATGTATGCTAAGTATTTCATTATATAATTTATTTAGAACCAAAAGAACCCCTCTACAATAAGAGTAGGACCTGAAGTATGGAGCCCATGTACAATAAGTATAGGCTTACAGTGGTTTCAACTGGTAGGTTATGGGCCCACCTATGAGTTTAGTCAAGGGACCATAAGTAGGTAAATCCCGCTCTGACATGTTTCACAATATATTTGATTATTTAGAAAGGTTGCACTTTTGGAGAGACAATAAAAACGCGTTTAAATGTAGCAAAACTTAAATGTATTTGTCAAGAATATAATCATCATTATTAGCAATAGGATTAGGAAAGGTTAAATTTTGTATTGTTGCGTGCCCGCACACACACATGCACACACACATGACAAAATGTAATATAATGGCTGAGGGATTTCGTTTTATGCCTTTGGGTTTAGTTAGGCTGAGAGCCTTTCGGCTCGGTGCGTGGGTTACTTAGGTGTAACATTGGCGCAGGTGTTCACGCGCGTGCGCGGAGCGGACATATCACTCAGAGTTGTCACAATAGCCCAGATGGGAAACGGGGCTACAGAGTGCGGGTGACGTCACGCACCGGAAGCGCGAAGAGGATTTGGGGGATTTTGAAAAAGTCAGTTAGTTGAGTTGAGTCCTGCCTCGGGAGAAGACGGTTGGCTTTCACTTGCTCGCCGAAGCCAGGCCAGTGGTCTTGTGGCGGGTGCCACACGTGTTGGGGGAGGGGGCAGATGGAAAAGCCAGAATAGAAAGAATGTGTATCTCTCTTCCTTATATCGAAACCTTTAACTCAAAGGTAATAAAAGGTTTCGTACCTGAACTAAGAAGTCGTTAGTATTTTTCGTGTTTCGAGATTCCTATGTTCTATGTATATATGTTATGAACATTCTATGTACGTTTCGCATATCCGTATTTGGCTGTGGTACAAAAAGAGCTTGGTTAAAACAAAGTTATATATAAGTAAAAAGTTAGCGACCATAGTCGAGGGTGACCCGAAGGCTCCCTTTTCGATAGCTACTACACCAAGGTGTAGGGGAGGGCGCTACTCCATTCCCAGGATTGCTCCACTTTACCCTTGAACCGTACCTTATAATGCTGAGTGTTAAGCAAGGTGGTATCAAGTTCCATTTTTAAAGTCTTTGGTATGACTCGACCTGGGATTGAACCCAGGTCTCCCGGGCCATTGGCGAACACTCTAACCGCTGGGCCAACGTCCCGGTTTATATATATATATACACACACTTTAAAATCATAAAATGTTAATATACTATCATTATCACCAAATTTATTTCCGTTAACGATAGAATTAGGCAGTTAAGATTAGAAAATAAGGAAAAGAATGCATAGAAAGACGAATACTCTTACGGCACTTTTATTCAGGACTGTAAAGAACCAACTCATGTCTCAAATGCAACAAAAAAAACCCCCAAAAAAACTATCAATCTAGTAATACTTTTTTTAGTCGGTTTTTGTAAATATGTTATTACGTTACTAATTTTTTGATTTCTAACTTTTGTTAATACATTTTTCATATTGATTAACCGATTCCTGGAGAGTCTTTTCTGTATTATTTATTATGTCAGTTTTATTTGTTTTTATTTTACTTATAATTTTTATACTGATTAACAGACTCTTAGATTGGCTTTTATAAATGTGTTATTACGTCAATTTTTTTTTTGAGAGAGAGAGATAAACCGACTTCTGGAGTGAAAATATTAAATTACTGTTTTTTTTTGCTCTGTCTGTCTGTCTGTCTGTCTCTGTCTCACCTCACCCCTCTCTCTCTAATATATATATATATATATATATATATACATAAAGTAACCGACTCCTGAAGTGACTTTTGTAAATATGATATTAACTCATAAATTTTTATATTTAAAAAAAAATTACTTTAAAAATATCAAGAATAACTGATGCCATTGGATTTTACGTTTCGAATTCATCTCATGACACTTCTCGAGAAACTTCTGGTGATACTTCTTGGATTGATAGACGTGAAAAACAATGACGTGTAAAACAATGTTATTTGAATAACATCTTCATATTTCTTGAACGCCTTGTTTGATCAACAGTCAAACTTTTAAAATGATTTCCAAAGTTGAATCATTTCTATAACCAGATAAACAAGGGACACCCGAGGAAGGACGGAGGATACAGCGACCGAAACGTTATGTTACAACTAACAACAATAAAGAAGAGAACAACAGTCCGAAAAATCACACACAAAATATTGCACACCAAGCCTCATCTCAAAAATTCTTTGACAGAAAAATTGTTTTTACATTAAAATAAGGGAATAACACATTTTTATTTTCTATGTTTTGTGAATAAAACCATGACGTTATAAATGAAAGAGCAAATCAGATTCTGCGTCATTTTACAAAGAAATGGAAATTTTCTTTTATCCAGAAACGAATTGATATATTCTCTGAAGTATTTGTTCTCAAGTTGCAGAATGTCTAAAAAAGAAAAGAAAAGTCTGTGGAATGTTGATATTTTCATCATTACTTCAGAGATTTCAATTCACTAGAAAATCTACTTAGATTGAATTTTAGGTTATTTAGTGAAGATTTACTGGTTCTTTAAGTAATCCTATATAA
This sequence comes from Sepioteuthis lessoniana, assembly GCA_963585895.1. Classification (NCBI taxonomy): domain Eukaryota; kingdom Metazoa; phylum Mollusca; class Cephalopoda; order Myopsida; family Loliginidae; genus Sepioteuthis; species Sepioteuthis lessoniana. The sequence goes on along the minus strand of CAUZXS010002443.1, from coordinate 47,811 downwards.
GTTGGTGTAGAATTATGGTAGAACTTTTATTTATTGCAAGCAAAATCGGTGTAGGAAGTAAGGAAACCTATTTGTAAAAGAATTGCTAGTCTAGCTTTAAAGCCATTATATCACATGAGTCATTCTAGTCTTGTAGGTAAGTAGGAACAAGAACCTAGAAACCTAAAAAGTGCAGACTTGAAAATGTTCTCTAAAAACCGACTAATAATCGGATTTTCATGAAAAAAGAATTTTGTACTTAAATAATAAAAGTCGCAATTTCTTTTAAAAGAAGTTTCCACTCCAAATTTTTATTGGCTGATTGATGGATTGATTTTAACAGCACATCAACCCGTCTAGTGTTATTTTATGCCTAGAGGTAAAGAATTCGCGTTCATTGTATGTTCATATTTACAAATTTTTAGTAATCTAAAGAAAAAATTCGGAATATTACCATTGAGGCACAACAATGTGCATTCAAGTATATATACATATGTGTGTGTATGTGTGTGTGTGTGTGGATGTATGTGAGTGTATTTCTGTGTTTGAGGATAAATGTCTGAATCAAAAGGATTTTATCTTCAGCATCTTTGGACGGCGTCAAATTGTCTGAGGGAGATTTCTTTGTGTGGATTGCGAAGTACAAATAAAATACCACGATATTGGCAATAGATGGACATTTATCTCAGCATCTGCATCGAAAGACTCAGTTAATACCATCATAAGAGGGGTAGGAATGCTTCTCAGCCTTCGTGCCATAAAATCTCTTATAACACCGAGAAAGTACTGTAAAGTAATTCTATCATCTTGAATGTTCAAAATTAAAAAATAAAAACAGGCAACTCGGCTATTCAGATACGAAAAATTCGTTTATTCAAACTATCTCCATTCAAGCAGTCCGATGCAAACACCTCTTTAACATTGTTGCTTGTGTTCTGCAAAGGGATACATTATCTGTTCATAATCTGCCTAGACTACGTACTTCGAACGTCGATAGATCTAATAAAAAAAAGCAAAACGTAGACGATACCCCGCAGAAACAATTACGGGCGCAGACAACGCAGTGACATAACGTTTATTGCAAATACACCTACCCAAGCCGAATCCCTGCTGCATGGCCTGGAGCAATCAGCAGGAAACATTGGCCTCCGTGTGAATGCAGACAAAACGGAGTACATGTGTTTTAATCAAGAAGACATCTCCACTCTAAATGATGGTTCTCTGAAACTAGTGGACAAGTTCCTCGGTAGCAGCGTATCATCAACTGAAATTGACATCAGTATGCGCCTAGCAAAGGCATGGACTGCTATCGATAAATTATCGATCATATAAAAGTCTGAACTATCCGATAAAATAAAACGTAATTTTTTCCAAGTCGCAGTCGTGTCAATTCTACAACCGTTAGCTGTACTTATTTTTCACGATAATAAATTCCCTAGTTTATTCCCAATACTCGGCGAGTGTGTTATTTATCCGCAACGGTTTTATTTTGTTATGGCAAAAACATAATAAACACAAAAGTAGACCGTCTTCGTGTGTGGCCCACAACTGCATCACCACACATCCAAGGGACCATCTTTGTTGATATATCCAACACTCGTGGTGCAACGATCATTGCACCGTCTTCGATAATATGCGTTCGTTTCGGGGAAATACGTGCATTGTTTCTGACTATGAGCTAAACATCTTTCGACAGTTAAAACTCTGAAGCAAATTGAGGCTTCGTCAATAACCGGCAGGAAAGGGTAAAACGATGATGCTCAGAATAACACACTATATGATTAAAATAACAAAACCCTGGCTCCTTCCTTCAATAAGGGAATGAAGCCAGATGCCATTTCCAGGTGATGTGTCTAAAAAATGTACCCTAAAACGCAAGGGCAGCTAGGAGAGATAAACGATTGGGAATCTAATCTATGATATAATGTGACAATTATCGTCTTTAGAATTAGACACAGGGACTCGAGCTCAAATACTGGACGAAGTTTACATTTCACATAGTACTAATACCTTTGGGAAATATATGCATCTAATTATTCTTCCGCTAGTTATGGATAAATAGCAGGGTAAACTTGGCTCTTTAACTTTGGTATGGCAACTGATCTAGGAGAAGGAAAACTGAATTTAAACTTGTTAAACTTCGCTTAAAAAATTGACCTTTTGTAGAATCCTGAATATAAATTGAAAAATAGAATGTGTCGTTAAGTGACAAAAACAACAAGGAAATTATGAGAATGTTAAGTTAATAAGCCTATATATTTCACAGTGTACAGATATGTAAATTGGACAGTTAGACCTTGGCCGTGACTGGCCCAATTGTATTATTTTGGTAAACAGGAACTATATGACCGGATACGAGAGATTTTTTATGACCATATATTTCATTTAAGTTGAAAATAGATGAATTTCAATTTGAAATAAACAACGAATTTGATTAAAGATAAGAAAGTTTAAACAGAGAACCTAGAATTGAATTTTCTTTAACAAAATTCTTTTATACTCCCTTCATCGACTGTCAAGTCATTTTGGAGGTTTTTGCTACTTTTGTGTAGTAGGAATAAATTTATTAACCCCCGAAGCACATCCGGGAGTCAATTGTATATGTGTATCAAATTTGGTAAAAATGGGTTGAACACTTTTCGCGTCTATAAAACATGCAGAGAGAGAGAGAGAGAGAGAGAGAGAGAGAGAGAGAGAAAGAGGGAGGGGGTAATTTTTATGATGTAGCTATAAAATAAAAATTCAATTTATTTATCCCCTCTATCAGAGAAGAGCAAGTGTACCAGTATTGAATAGAAGCTGAATACTTTTACCACTAGTGGTCGTGTACACATTGCCGCGACCGGCCTACGAACGTAAACAGATCAGATTACATTTCGCCCTAGAGAAATAACATCCGGGCGCGGCCGGAAATGATGAAGCCCTTTTTCGGCTCTAACCGGCCGTTAAAGCTAAGAAGGGGAAAAATTAATATTTATCAACATTTGCAAAACACTTCTGCCAGAAATAATTCTATAAAAATGGAAGTAATACTTTTCGCTAGCCTATACTGGGCTAAAGAAATACTTATTTTCTGCGTCCATTTTTTGTAGAAGAACTTTCTATCCACGTGGCGCGACAGAAGTGGAGTTCCCTTTCTTCCATATAAAAAGGCTTCAGGCGGTGAAAATACAGAGGTCCCCGGATGGGTGCTCGAAACCAAGAGCAGACTCGGGGCCGAATAGGCCCCCAGCTTCGGCTGGGCAACCTTCGGGTGGGCGAGCTGCACTTTTGTCCCCTTTGTACGGCACTAGACCAAGCGTCTAGTTTAAGCCGTTTACTGGCATACGTGCCCGGACCCACATTTGGGTTCGTGAAACCGCTTGCCTCATCAGGCTCACATTGCACTAAGTGAGCCGATGAGCAGCACTGACAAGCAGGGTTCGAGTCTCGGCTCCTTCCCGACCTTCCCCTCCCCTTTATCCCCACTTTAATTGGCCTTCGGGCTTTTGACCTTGTGTCAAGTCGTGTCTGGTGGGAGGCAGCGACAAATACTGCGCTCGAAACCAAGAGCAGACTCGGGGCCGAATAGGCCCCCAGCTTCGGCTGGGCAACCTTCGGGTGGGCGAGCTGCACTTTTGTCCCCTTTGTACGGCACTAGACCAAGCGTCTAGTTTAAGCCGTTAACTGGCATACGTGCCCGGACCCACATTTGGGTTCGTGAAACTGCTTGCCTCATCAGGCTCACATTGCACTAAGTGAGCCGATGAGCAGCACTGACAAGCAGGGTTCGAGTCTCGGCTCCTTCCCGACCTTCCCTCCCCTTTATCCCCACTTTAATTGGCCTTCGGGCTTTTGACCTTGTGTCAAGTCGTGTCTGGTGGGAGGCAGCGACAAATACGACAAATACTACAGAGGTCCCCGGATGGGTGCTCGAAACCAAGAGCAGACTCGGGGCCGAATAGGCCCCCAGCTTCGGCTGGGCAACCTTCGGGTGGGCGAGCTGCACTTTTGTCCCCTTTGTACGGCACTAGACCAAGCGTCTAGTTTAAGCCGTTAACTGGCATATGTGCCCGGACCCACATTTGGGTTCGTGAAACTGCTTGCCTCATCGGGCTCACATTGCACTAAGTGAGCCGATGAGCAGCACTGACAAGCAGGGTTCGAGTCTCGGCTCGTTCCCGACCTTCCCCTCCCCTTTATCCCCACTTTAATTGGCCTTCGGGCTTTTGACCTTGTGTCAAGTCGTGTCTGGTGGGAGGCAGCGACAAATACTACAGAGGTCCCCGCTCTTTAGAGGTCCCCGCGGACGCTCTAGGGCGTTTGTGTGTGGCCTTTCCTCTCCAGTTCTTGGGTTGCATTCGGTAGGCCGTCATACCTCTGGGCGGTTCTGCCGGGTGTGCCTCGGCACTGGAGATTTCCTCCGGCCTCAGGGGGCCATCCCCCCAGGCTTATACCCCCTTCGGGGGGGGGGTTATTGCCTGGCGCCCCAAAAAGGGGAATGCCGACGGGGCCGAAGGTATTTTTGGCCTTGCCGGACGCGTGTGGGCTTCGGCCCTGCGACCGGGCCCACCTTAAAAACGGCCTTGTGCCATATTCGTGCGTTGGTGGGACGCAACGATAAATACAGAGGTCCCCGCTCTTTTTTAGGGTGTCTGTGACCTTTCCTCTCCAGTTCTTGGGTTGCATTCGGTAGGCCGCCTTACCTCTGGACGGTTCTGCCGGGTGTGCCTCGGCACTGGAGATTTCCTCCGGCCTCAGGGGGCCATCCCCCAGGCTTATACCCCCTTCGGGGGGGTTGGGTTTATTGCCTGGCGCCCCAAAAAGGGGAATGCCGACGGGGCCGAAGGTATTTTTGGCCTTGCCGGACGCGTGTGGGCTTCGGCCCTGCGACTGGGCCCACCTTAAAAACGGCCTTGTGCCATATTCGTGCGTTGGTGGGACGCAACGATAAATACAGAGATGTCTACGCGGACGCTTTCAGGAGCCACTCGGCTCCACGAGGCTCGGGTCCTACGTTATCGTGGTCGCACCCACCTCGCCGCCACTTCTAGTGGTAGATTCAACAACCTTTTTTTTTACGGTCCTTTTTAAGGGCTATGAGAGGTCACCTTCTGCGAGTTGGTGGTGCATCTCTGGCGGTCATTAATGACCAGTCGAAATAGACGGCCTGAAGGCAAACACGAAGAGGACTCACTAAGACCAGCCGGTCTTAACCATCGCTCGGTTCCGCTCGTCCGTTTGCCTGCGCAGCGCTAAAGGCAGGGGTTGGCCTTTAGCTACCGCTCCACCATCCGCGCAGCGCTAAGATAACGCCAATCTTAGCCTCGGCCTCCCGGCCTGTTCGCTTGACAGTGCAGAGCTTTGGCGCGAAACAGCCTTAGCTATCGCCTCGATATGTCCGCACAACTTTGACGCAAAACAGCCTTAGCTACCGCCTCGATACGTCCGCACAGCTTTGGCGCGAAACAGCCTTAGCTATCGCCTCGATACGTCCGCACAGCTTTGGCGCGAAACAGCCATAGCTACAGGAAACGATACGTCCGCACCGCTTTGGCGCGACGCCCGCACAAGCTATATGCCACGACAAAGCCATAGCTACTGTAAACGATACGCCCGCACAGCTACCTGGCACGGCAAAGCCATAGCTACCGACCACGGCGCCCCGGCGATGCAGTCCACGTAACAACTCGCTGTTACGGACTACCCCAGCAACGCAGCATCTAGTCCACGTAACGACTCGCTGTTACGGACTACCCTAGCAATGCAGCATCTAGTCCACGTAACGACTCACCGTTACGGACTACACTAGCATTGTAGCATCTGGCTCACGTAACGACTCGCTGTTACGGGCTAGCAACCTGATCGACACCCCCCCCCGGTTAACCCAACGTACTGTCAAAACCGGGATATCGATCTACCGACCACGACTCTCCTACAACGCAGCATTCAGTCCACATAACGACTCGCTGTTACGGACTGCCCTAGCATTGCAACAACTAGCCCACGTAACGACTCGCTGTTACGGGCTAGCAACCACGACTCGACCATACCAACGAAATGTCAAAACTGGGACATCGATTTACCAGCGACCGACTTCGGCTTTCCGCAACGACTCGACCGACCTCAGCTGCCCGCGACGACTGTCCAACTGCATCCAACGCCTCGACCGATCTCAGCTTACCAGCATCAAAAATCCAGCTGTATCTCCACGACTCGACCTACGCCAGCTACCCTCGTCGAACGTCCAGCTGCGAACATCTACAACGCGACCATACCAGCTAACGACGTAACCCATCCTAGCTGAAGACCACATACAACCGCCACGGACATTTACATACACATCTGTAATTCCAGCAATAAAATCGTCACTTTTGTCGTATCTGTTATCTCGCCTTCTTTGTCTTCCTCCATTGTCTTTGGCCATGCACACTCGCACGCGCGTAGCCCTTGAAGTATTTGCGGAGTCGACACGCTTATCGGCTCCGCAACAACATCACATGACAGAACAAAAGATTTCCAAAGCAATCAAGATTAATTAAGAAGACCCAATTAAAAACCTTTCTTTCTATTCTTCAGCTCCCTATAAATGTGAGTTAGATGTAATTTACTAAGCTTTTTGCTTAGATGTGGCACAAGGCCGCATGAATGAGGCATCAAATGAGAAACGAACTCACCCGTGAAGATTTCCTAAATGTGAGTGAGACGGACGACTCGTTTTTCTTACTTCTCAGAAGCCAAATAGGTTCACACTATGAAAATTAGAGTTGTATGAGGGATGAATAGAAAAAAAATCCTTTACTTGGCTGGGGTTGTATTTTTCCAATCATTAAAATACTAGCTCGTGGCAAGTTTTCAGTGCCATCTTTTGCACATTGCTATAGAAATCTTCGAATTATTTTTTAAAAATTTCAGTACTTTATTGTTTATTAACTCTAGTATTAAGAAAAAGAATAACGAAACATTCAGAAGCTGGGGAAATGGGTTCAACATGAATTTTGAATGAACATTGGTCATCGATTCTTTGTGCCGTTGATATTGCCCCAACGTTTCAGTTGATCTATTCTACGAGAATAGTCAAGAAAATATTGAGGCTATTTTTTTCAGGTTGGCAACCCCGATCGAAAATCAGCTGATCAATCTTGATTTTGAAAACACGTTTGCCTCTCAGGATGCACGTTCAGCTGAGTAATCTTAGATTATTACAAGTGCGTTTGGTTAAATTTGTCACAAAAATGGAATATAAAATTGAATTCGGTGTCAAACTTCAGGAAAATGCAACAATTATATTTAACAAGTTAAGGCAGACTTATGGAGATCAACTTCTATCTGGGTACGGGATTTTAGGTGGCACGAGGTATTTTTGGATGGCAGGGTAACTGTTCTGATAAAAGAGTCATTTAACAAATGGAAGAAAAAGTGACAAAAGAAATAAATGATCAACATTTGGTGGTGAGAATGGTTGGTAAGGAATTAATAGAGATCAGCTAGTTTTCTGAAAAGATTAATAACCTAAAAAAATAAAAAAGAAAAAAGTCTGATTAATTTCTAGACACAAAAAATAAGTTTCCGAACTTCCTAAGCACACATTCTGTGAACGGGTGTTTTTATAAAAAAAAAAAAATTCCCGCTGGAGCACAGCTTTCTTAGGTTATTAACTGGTCTGAGTCCTTGTAACTATTTCCTGTTCCCAAAAATCAATACCAAACGTTGTCTCACCATTTGGGAACTGTTAAGGACATGTAACAGATCATCACGAACTTATTGAAGGCAGTGTCATTTAAAGACTTCCAGCACTATTTCTAGGAGTGGTACAGGATTTACACTCCTATATTTTTTTGGAAATGGCCGTGATACACGAAAGTTCTAGAAAATAGGATCCTAATTCAATTTTTCCCCCAAAAAAGATGGTGGACATCGGTAAACTAATTAGTTTCGGGAACCTATTGCACAGGGAAGTCAGGTGATTGGTACTTCCCACGCAAAATAAACGGTGTGTTTGGAGCCGATCACGTGACAAGGTTAACTATACATACTCTAGACTTCCACTAACTCGCTCTTTTACATTTTGACTCCCAGAGACAACACTCATGCTCTCTTTCAACTCTTACATTCTGAATCCCAGCTAGCAACACGTAACTCCAAAAATATACAAGGGGCGCGTGTATAGTATGCTAGTTCTTTCTTCTCATGTTCTGCCTATCCGCCGAAAGCATTCGTACAACCTCAGACTCTTTGGCAATACTAGAAACAGACAAAAGGCCTGTGTATTAGTTCTTTTGTATATATAGCCTTTAAGTAAAGTTGTCGACCGTAGTCGAGGACGACCAGAAGGCACCTTTTTCAATAGCTACTAACACCGAGAAGTAGGGTAAGGCGTTACTCCTTTCCCTGGATTGCTCCACTTTACCCTTATAATGCTGAGTGTTAAGCCAAGAGGTATCAAGTACCATTTTTGAAGTCTTTGGTATGACGCGACCTGGGATTGAACCCATGTCTCCCAGACGATTGTCGAACACTCTACCCACTTGACCAATGAGCCGGTATATAGCCTATAGGACACTGTTAATATTTAGTCTACTCGCATAAACTGAGATAACAACCGTTCACACACACGAATATTTGACGAACTATATAATATTTTTTTGCAATGTACTTGTTGACATAAAAATGCCTATTTGTTTGTATTGCTTTGTTGTGAGTGTTCTTTTGTCCGCGTCTTTATATCGTTTGCCTTTCAATAACGAGCCACCACAAATTGAAGGAGCAACATATTAAATGATGTCCACCACAAATGGGAACCACAGTGGGAACAATGTCTTTGTCTTTTGTCAGTGTTTGGCTTTCCAAGAGAACTATTTAAAAGAAGTTAAAGATTTATCATTAAATTGTTAATAAAACGTTTTGCAGTCGCATTACTTAATAGACCAAACTTGTACACTTCTTCTTCTTCTTCTTCTTCTTCTTCTTCTTCTTCTTCTTCTAATAATAATAATAATAATAATAATTATGATAATAATAATAATAATGTCCTTGTATTACACCAAACTGCATTCAGTGGAAAGCTTCTTGTTTTGTTGCCCTTATTCTGACCCGGAGTGATTGTGTAGCAGATGATTGGTTATCAGGTTTTTATTTCGCATCTCTTAACTAGAAATACTTTTATCTTAAACTGAGTCATAGATATCGCCACCGCTAACGATTCTACTTATACTGCTAATATTCATTTAAAAGAAGAAATTAGAATATAAGAATTATTAGGCATTTGATAGCCATGCAAAACAATAAAAATAATCACACACACACACACACACACACACACACACACACACACACACACACACACACACACACAAACTACAATAAAAGAATTTGTAAGTATATAAAGTTTAATGTAAAATAAAGGCAAATAATTTTTTACAATGAAAGTATTTACAGATAGAGGTGAATTGTCTTTCTTTTTCTTTTTTTTTTTAGTTTTAAAAATGAGTTTGTTTTTAAAATTTGTTTGGTACTCACAAAGTCCCATTTGTGGGATCAAAATCCTGTGGATTTATATTTAGATTGAGCTGGGATGTTTTTCCATTCAAAGTCCTTATTTTTGGTGTTTTTTTTTTTTTTTTTTTTTTTTTTTACATTAGGGTTTTTCTCGTTGTTAACATGTCTGGAGTCGAAGCACAACTGACTTTGCAAAAGTCAAAGAAAAATCAAAGATACAAGGGTCATTGACTGGAAGTCATAAATTAAGATTTCCTTCTGACTGGTTCTTTTAGAAAAGCTAAGTATTTTGTCTGATAGGCCTCACACGAGATCAAAGGGTTTTTCTTTGACCTAAGGTGCTAATGGCCCAACATTTTATAAGGGTAAGGGTTGACTTTATTTATAGGTGCTTCGGGTAGTGTAATGGTTAGCAAGCTAGACTAGAAAAGCTTCACATGTAAGTTCGAGTCTCATTAGGTGTCTCATTCAAGTGGCCTCGTGCCACATCTAAGCAAAAAGCTTAGTAAATTACCATTTATTTATGGGCAGAATGTGACTGATAATTTATTTGTTGCCTACAAACCCTTGAATTAGTTCTAAGAGTAGTCAGTCTAGCTATCATCGGATATTTCATGCAGTGGCTTTTCCTAGGGAACAAGAGACAGCAAGTTTCTTTCTTTAATTTTAATTCTTATTGCTAATAACAATTATTATTACTATATATATATATATATACATATATATTTCTAAACATTACAAATTTGGATCCCATAGTAGTACCTGTTAGGATTATATCTGTTTCAATAGATCTGTTTGAACTATATATCCTATTTAACATGTGATTAGATACGAATACTTGAAACAACGTTATCGTGAGCAAAGAAATTATTATCATTAAGTTGAAAACTTGAAGCTATAATTATGTATTGTGGAAATTTTATCGGCAAATGGGTTTATTGAATGGAGCACCAACATTCCTGGGTCAATTCGGGACCTATTTTGTATTCTTTCTTTTACTGCTGGTTAGCTTTTGTGTTCGGTGAAAATCTGTGAGTGGCAGAGGAGCTTCAGTCTGATTTGTTGGAGTCTCTGGAGGAGGTGCTGTTGCCCCTGACGTTACCCGCCGAAATCAACCATAGTCAGTTGAAAACAGGAGGTCCTTATAATTAGGCAGCGTTGTTTTACTCCTCAACTCAAATAGAGCTTAGTAAAAAGAATTAAGTCCACTTGAAGGATTTAGTGTTTCCTTCAGAACTTCAGAAGGGAATTCAAAGATAGCTTGAAAAACAAATTAAAAAAAAGAAAGAAAAGAAACGAGAAAGATTTAAATCCACCTAAAAGATTTTGTATTACATTCAAAACTCCAGAAGGGAATTCGAAGTTAGCATAAGCTAAAAAAAAGAAAAAAGAAAGAAACCAAAGAAAATAGGTTTCTACAGCGCAAGCCAAAAAGAAAAAAAAAGAAAAGAAAGAAGCCCCCAAAAGTAGGTTTCTACAACATAAATTTACATTTTAGAGGAATTGTTTCTCTAAGAAAAAGAATTAACGACTTCAGTCAACTCCAACAACTGCATAGATCTCAGACACCATTACTTGCTCCATCGAGAGGGAAGACGACCGACAAAGAAAGAGAAAAAGAAAAAAGAATATTGTTAGAGACATTGTTTCGCAGACGAAAGAAAGAAAGAGATTGGCTTTTTACTAAAAGGAAAAAAGAATATTTTAGGGACTAGGTCTCTAAGAAAACACGAAGAAAAGATATACGTGTGAACTCTTGTTTAGCAGGAGGGAAGAAGTGATGACTTCTTTCCTCGTTTTGTGAGTGTATCAGTAGGTGAAAGATTTTTTATAATTTTTTTTACTTCTTTTTGTATTTATGAGTTATTTGTCATATTTACATTGGGACACATATGCAACTAACTGGAGTGACCTTCCTTTGGTCATAATAAACTACTTTAAATTGTAAACAAGGATCTCTCTCCCTTATTTCATTTTATTTCATTTTATTTTTGCCTTCATATTTTCGTAATATTATTATTGTTACCAGTGTCCAATTTTGTTGACTAAATAAAATTGTGATAGTATGAATTATTAGTACTAAGAATATTTACTTGAAGTTACGACTACATTACCGTTTATTACCATTACTTACTTGAAACTAGACACTGATTGAAAAAAAGACAAACTTGGGCATTAAGTAAACCAATAAGAAATGACATGTAAAAACAAACAAACAAGGGGGATGCTCATTAGAAAGAGAATTGACGACTCAAATTCAAACTTTGAACGATGCACTTTGTATTTCACATAGCACTTATACTCTTGGGAAAAATCTGAATCCAATTATTCTCCCTCCAGCTATGGGTAAATAATAGGGCAGACTGAGCTCTTTAAGCTTGGTATGGTAACCAGTCTGGAAGGAAAACTATAAATCAAAACCACTTGTTCTCCACTTAAAAATTGACTTCATGTCACATTCTGCTTGTGACGAAGGGGTTGAGTAAATATAACAAATCAAACAATTATTGATTAATTTCAAAACTTTCTCTTTTATTACGAATTTTACTCCTGCAGATAATAGTGTAATGGATGAAACGAAACGATTGCGACAATGGTATAAGTAAAACAAAGAAATGTCTCTCTTAATCGCGGAGCTCTCAAAATTATAAAAAAAATAACACACACTTCTCTTATTTTCAATTATAGAAAAAAAATGGTGATGAAAAATAGATTTATTAAGTGAATTGAAAACAAAGAAAATCGTTAATAAATCCAGGAAACTTTTAAAATCTCAACCTAAATAGAAGCAACCGAAAATAATGTCCTCTTTGTTGAGATTCTTTTTTTTTTTTTTTTGTTATTTCGGATTGTAAGATCCTGTTAGTGTCACACTTTTCCAATCCTAGTTGTGATTTTACTGCGTCAAAATGCCCATCCTTTTGCGACGCTAGCAACGGAGCAGTTATTTTCCAGACCTGTCTAATCAGTCAGACCAACTATTGTTTCGCGCCGTGCGAAACAATTTATTTCAATAAAAAGTTAATTTTTTTCTAAACAAAAGGTATCAGTTCTTTTTAAGTTTCTAGGGGAACACATTCCAACCCAAACAGATATTATTGATTATTATTTATAACAAAACTCTACAGCATTGAATCTCTGTGACCAAAACTATGAATATGTAGCAGTCCAAAATAAGTATACCTCTGATATATATTTAGATTTGATTGCTGAAGAGAAGCAATCTTATTTTTAGTAACAGTATTTCAATGCAATAGAATTTGGTAATAGATAATACCTAATGATATCCGTTTTGACTGTAGAACGTTTCACAAGAAATTATAAAATTTAATTTTAGAATGAAATTATAAAATTTAATTTTAGAATGGATAAGTTTTTTCTAAACCAAAGGTTTAGAAGAAACTTATCCATTCTAAAATTAAATTCATTCTCGATCACTTTTTGCTTCTGGTCTTTGAACGGTAGAGACTTTGTCTCTAACCCTGCCAGGGAACGATAAAGCCGCATGGCTATCTTACCAATCCTTATCAAGTAACTTATTTCATTTTGTACCCCTTCTGCTCACTGTTTGTCCATGAAACAATCGGTATTATTCCAATGTCGTATGTCTTTGTGTATCTTTTCTTTTTCATACCACTTGTAGTTATATTGTGTATATAAAATGATAAATGTCCTTAGGATGTACAAATATGTTTATCTTATCTTTCCTTCCGTTGTGTTAAGTATTAGTATATCGTGAATATACTAATGTTGGAGAATGGGAACTCGACTAAAATATCTTCCCCACCACCAAAATACAATACTGTAATTAAATTATAAGTGCATTATATTTGCTGCGCTCGTAAACTTGAAAAGGTTGATATTTGTCAAAAAGTAAGGTATTTTGATGAATGAAAATTGATGATGGATAAGTTCTCATGGTGAAAGACTCTATACAGAACAATTGGTTTACTAGAAGAAATTAATCAAGGATGAGATAGATAAAAACACAGGCTTTTGGGCGCTTGTACTAGATTTCAGCAATCACTCTCAATCAATATTGAATAATCGAAAAAAAAAAAAAAATTCTAAACACCTATGAAATATTTTTGCTCCATAAGAAATCAGGAATGCTTTACTCCTTTATTTCTTTTGAAAATAAATGTCGTTAAAATCAATCAATCAATCAATTATCTTTTTTAAAGCATTTATTACTTCGGGGAGTTCAGGGAATTTCTTTTGAAAGTTACAACAAACTTTAAAAATTCTTTAAATGCCTTAATTTTCGATATTTTATCATAACGTGTATAGCCGAGACATTCAACCTTTTCTGGATAGTATGCATTTTATAACGATTGATTAGCATTTAAAATCTGGGATTTTAATTTAGGTTCAAACACCAAGCCTGGTTCCATTCTTTCTTTCTTATTCAGTGTATGACCTGAAAGAAATGGAGTACCCAAAAAATCTTTCTTTCTTTTGCGAAACATTACAGATGCACTCATTTTCCACCGCCTAACCATTAAAACTCTTTTTTCATTATAGAAAATGTTGTCATTTCTGTTTCTGTCGACATTAACTTTGTCATTTCCATTCTTTTTTAATGAAATTTTTTAAAAATTCCTTTCCTAAGTTTTCCATTTTGCTAAAATTCGTTTGCTAATTTCTAAAAGTTATTACAGCTTATTTTTCTCATTAAGACACTCTTTTAGAGTATTCAATTCTTCGGGGAGTCTAGGGAATTTCTTTTAGAAAACTAAAAGTTATTTTTATCCATAAAATTCTTTAAATGCCTTTATTTTCAATATTTGGACAAGAATTTCGACCACTGATTTTTCTTCCAACGAAGCAAAAAATGCCTCTTACAATTAGGAGACAGTTTGGATTAGTAATCAACTGAGTTCAATCGTTACTTGATACCCCACTTTTCTTGCCTCGTGCCAAGCTTAGTAAATAACTAGAGTTTATCGATACTGTACAATAGTTATACAACACTAAGCTAAATGTTATTATTGTCAAAAAGGCTGTCCCACAGTAGAGCAATAATTTTGAACAATATTTCTACAGTTGTGTAGTGAATCTATGGACCTGCAAGGTCACCTGGCTTTGTGTCGGGAGACTTAGCAAAGGCTAGCAAAGTTCACATGGTACCTCGTGATCCTGTGACAAGTATTGACAAGCGACGCACAAATCTTGCTTCGTGCGCGATCTCTCCCTCTCCCAAATCCCCACTATAAAAAAGACGCTGTGTCAAATCCTGCCTAATGGGAGGCACGGATAAATATCTACTACAGTTGTGTGTTAAATCCTCATTGGGTGCTCTATATTTTTAACCTAGTGTCAAAATCAGTTAAATCTAGTTATATCAATTGTTTATTCTTTTTTAGGTGGGAGAATTAATTTTGGAAATATTGTAAAGCAAAAATTTCCATTACGTGGTGAATTCACCCGAATATCAAAATTAAACAAAGTCAAATCTGATTGATTGATTGATTGATTGATAGTGATTGATTTTAACGGCATGACCAACTGTCAAGGATTATTCCATGCCTAGAATCGCCTTCATTGTACTTTTATATTTGCGTTTTTTGTGTTGCTGTTTCTTAAGAGGGTTTTTTGCCTAGGATCCTATCAAATATAAATAATTTTTAAACAAATGTATTTGACCCATTGACGGGATCCTAACAAGAACTAACACTACAGGTCAGAGAGGACGAAGTAATGGTAGAACTGAAACTTCCCCATCAGATGCAGTTTAGTGTCATACTCAGGAAACTGCTTTTGCATCGAATCTTACGCTTCTGCAGGGGGTGGGTACAGTTAGCGTATTCTAAATCCCATCGACTGGGTGACGTCAAACCTGGTTAGTAACTACTTCAGAGCAACAAACAGAATTTTTTAAGCTAAGAAGATTGAGTTGCGTCAGTCATTTAAGTAAGAAGGAACTCCATTTGAAATGCTATTTTTTAAACAGGTTGTGAACACTGACTACTAAAATCTGTGAGAAATACTCAACTATCTCAACCATGCACCGTCATGACTTATAAGAAATTATCACGAGATAAAAGTACTAAAATTAAAGCGATGCAAAGCAAACAAGTCTAACAGATCCTTGATAGTAAACTTGTTTCTAAATTAGTATCTCAGTATTGTGACCTTGTGCCAGACTCAGCTAAATTCAATAAAGATTTACTTAATGAAAATGAACAAAATAATAATTCCGTGAATCTCAGAAAATAACGCCCAATGGTTCTGCTTCCTGTTGTGAACATGTGACTGAGTCATTGGTTGAATTCTGGACCACTGGACCAAATGCTCACAGTCCCGATCAGGATACGCCAATGACCTTCTCATTTGTGTTAACTCTAGATCTAATGAGGATCGTTGACTGAGTTGGTCGCAACTTCACAACGAATCGAAAATCTTCGCCAACAAATACAATAAAAGCAAACCATTTAGTAAAATTAAGAAAAACGTCAGATTAAAATCCTCGCGTGAGTCAAAAGTTTTGCAATATTTTGGTAGCACGTATACATATCACGTGACCGAAGCAGTTCAAGCCATGAAAGGTGCCCTTTCTGGTTGTCAGTATCGTGGTAGTTGGTGCGCTGATGCGTTGTGCATTGCTTTACTTCGTGTGTGATTTGAAGGCCGCACAAATAAACGTATAACTGAATCTAATTCGGAAACTTATGCGTTATGAGTTCGAACTGGGCCATAACGCCAGAGAATCAACCGAAAACATTTTTGTGGGAAAGGTGAAGGTACTGTTGATTACAGTATTGTACCCAGATGGTTGAAGAAATTTCATTTGGGTTTTGACAATCAGGCAAGGTAAAATAGGCGTAAAAGCGTGAATTCTGAGTGTAATGGTACCACGGCACACATAGAAATCTGTAATACAATGGCTCTCAAATAGACGCTTATAATACCATATAGACGTTTGCACCGTTACGGTTCTAACGGGTCTATGAGTGTAAGCACTACATCTTAAGTTTTTGAAAGTTTCCTGGGTTTAGTCGCGATTTTCTTTGTTTTCAATTCGCTTTCAGTTTTGTCAGTTTTGTCCGTTGTCTTTTTTCATTCTTTTCATTCGATATTATTATAATCATATATGTTTGGGTAGATATTATTACTATTCATGTTTGGGTAAACGTAACACACCGAATCAACTATAGATGACATTGTAAGGAAGTAACAAGAAATAACAACAGCCAAAAGAATTCCACATGGCCAGAAAACATTGGGCCACCTAAGGAAGAAAAATATCTTACAATGACCCTTTTCCTTTTCCAGCCTAAGTTATTCCTACTAATAAATATTACTTCCTTTTTTTCAGGTAACACTGAGAATTTCTACTCGTATAATGAAATAAATTTAATCATTTGTGGACTTTACAGGTATTATTTAGTGAATAACTAATTTCAGATCGTATTTTGGGTTAAATTTTTTGAACTGACATTTTCATTTTAAAACAAAAATAAAACAAACAAATAAAAAAACAAAACAAAGCAAAAACAAACAAAATTCTATTGATTTTATATCTGAAACGGTTTTGACCTCTTAAGGACAGCTTCGTAGGTCACCGATCAACTGACATTTTATCATACCTTCTGATTTCTGTTGTAAATAATCTTTAAATTGTGCTAACAATTTGAAATCCGTATAAGCCACTCGTGGAGTCGTTTCTTTAAGGAATGATCATAGTGAATACAGAATGGAGAAGAAATTGTCTGTATACCATATAGAGGGGTACTGTTCACCCCTCAAAAAGGAGTGTCCTGCGTATGATACTAAATTTCCTTTGATAGTGAAGCTCCAGTTTTGGAGCTCTGGGAATGTGATGTTCGAGAACCTATTGGTGAGGAAAATCACGTTATTTATGCTCCCAACTACGTCCGCACCATTGATTTCATCCCGCGCAAAGTAAACGGTGTGTTTGGAGCCGATCACATGACAAGGATTAGCCATAAATACTCTCAACTTCCAATTACTCATTCTCCTACATTTTGACTTCCAGACAGCTTGGCTTTGCCAGCTAGTGACACACACGCAACATGGGTGCGTATATACTCTGCGACCTTTTTCTTTCCTGTTCTGCCTTTTCAGCTGGACTTGTTCCAGTCTCGTCTACGGCCTCAAACATTTCGTCAAATCCCGAAAGAAACATGGGAAAAAACGCGTCCTTCTAGAATAAATTGCTATATTTCTGTTTATTGATAAATCGCGTGAAATACTTCGTCAACATACCTTTATAATCTACAGGACACTTTAAATAGTTAGTATTTCCCCATAATATTCGTGTTATTTACATACACACACGCACAGACACAGAGGAATATTTAACAAGCTATATTAGAATATTCGTAATGTTTTGTAATGTTTCCTTTTTATGTATTAGATATATAAATTTATTTTTGTTTGTATCGCTTTGTTTTGAATGTTCTTTTGTCCGCGTCGTTTTCATCGTTTGCTTTTCAATAATGGTTGGTTGGTTGGTTGTTTGGGTTTTATGGCATATCAACATTTGTAGGTTATTTAACGCCAAATCCATTTTTATGAAAATAGTTCTATTTCAAACAATTTAGTTTGGCGTAAGTACAGTTTAATTGTGAAAGACATTTCTATTTCTAGCTATTCAGCTTAGTCGAGTAGTTCTAATTCAGCTAATTTAGTAAAGTATAAGTACAGGTTTTCTTTACACACAGTTAAATGTCAAAAAAGTTCTATATTAAACAATTCAGTTTAGTGTAAGTACATTTTCCATGTCAAAAACAGTTCCATTTCAAACAATTCACTTTACCATAAGCACGCAGTTTAAATGTAAGTACGGTTTGATTGTCAAAAATATTTCTATTTCAAGCTATTCAGTTTAGTTAAACAGTTCTAATTCAAATAATTCTATTTAGCATAAGTATGCAGTTAGTTCTATTTAACCCATAGATAGGGCCCTATCAGGTGCTACCATTCCGGGCCAGAATGGACCTGGGAGCAATGGCAATGAAGAGGTGCTCAGCATTCCCCAAAGCTCCAGCATCACTGGAACCTCACCATTAGATTGTTTAGTGTCATATCCAGGACACTCATTGGGGGTGGGGTCTTACCCCCCAGCAGATGTGCAGTCAGTGTATTCTACAGCCCCAGGCGACTGGGCAATGTTCAATAATGAATCAACATAAATTGTGGGAGCAAACTATTCAGCAAACAACCCACAAGTTCAAAGGAAGAATAGCGAACAATTACAATGAATATAGGTGGAGTTTTGATTAATTCAGACTAAATAGAATTAATTTTCATTTCAAAAATGCATGAATGGACTCTCTCGTAAAGAAAGAACTTGCAATAGTCACCGATCAATTGTTATATCGGTGATGGTTGATCAAAGGATGAGGAGGGGGAGGAAACACAACTCACTGCAAGTATTGAGACTTTTGTTGTTTTACTCTCTTCGTTCAGTTTTTGAGGATGTGGAAGTATCTTATCTCGTGATCTCGGCAAGTCTTGGTTAACTGCTGTTTTCAATCCAGGGTGCTTGTTATGTTTTGACCTTTTGACCTGGCCAAAAATGCCATTCAAGGTGATGCACCGGAAGGAAGTGATACATTCTAATGGCAGTTAGGAGAGGAAATCGCATGGGCGGAAATCGGCTGATGAAATGGGACAAGGTAAAGCCCATGATACACTCATAGACTGATGCACCGGAAGAGAGTGACCTGTGAACTGCATGACAGTTATTTCCGCTTGATGACGATTAAACATTCGATTTCAAAGATCGAGTGGGCGTCGAACGATGATATAACTGAGTTGAGTTCGGTCAGCCAGACAGTTGCAGTTGGCAGTGGCAGGGGCAGTTGGAGTTGAGTTCCGGCCAGAGAGTTCGAGTTCCAGTGGAGACGAGATGTGGTAGGGAAAGCCACACCCGACCGAGGGGGCCCTCGGAAACCCCGATGGAGTTTGGGGTCCAGAGAAGATGCTGATAAGATGCAATAAAGAAAGCCATCACCCAGCAGATTGGGCCCTAGGCCTCCGGTTGAGCATCAAAAGGACAAGAAAGACACAACGTGACGGCCATAAGAGTGAGGGATCAAAATATCGCAGTTATATTCGATCTCCAGCTCCCTCTCACACGCAAACCCCACACAACCTTTTCGAACCTTACAAATAAAGTGAGAGGTAAATATTTTTATAAAAAGTCTTCGCTCGTCTTTCTTCTTCATTGTGTTGTTATGCAGATGAGTATATAACAAACTGTGATTTGGTGCCTGTGCCAGGCGAGTTCTTCAAGGACTCAGAACGAACCTAGTCACCGTAAACGGCAGTTTTAAGCATCACAACACGACATCAACGAAAAGGACAAAGAAGAATGCTGGAATTGAAAGAAGTAAAAAGAAAAAAACAAGAACCAACCAGCAATAAAAAGAGGAACAGACCGACGCGAAAAGAACAGAAAAATAAGAAAAGAGGAAGACACTGCAACGTGCTGGAAGAAAAGAAGACCCCCCTCCAAAAAAACAAACAAGAACAAACCAGCAACAGAAAGAAAAAAAAAGAGGAACAGTAAGTACATCGCTCATTCATATAATACTTCTCTTTGTCATTTAATTTTGGTTCGTAAAAAATGGATTTAAATTGATTATAATAGTGAAAGATTAGTTTTAATGACGAGGACCTTTCTAGAAGCATAAAATTGGAAATAATTTTTTAAAAAATGTGTGATCCCTAGATAAAAATTGAAATTACTGCTATGTGTAATATTGTATCGAAGTGAGGGAGGAAAAAAGAAGGGAAAATAAAGATGACTAGGGGACAGTTGCTGTCCGTTTTTTGATAGACAGCAATATATAAACAATATTGTCATAAATGAAATTTACAATAGACGGGGTCTTTGTGAGTAAAAACTTATAGTAAACAATGAATCTTTTGAATGGAATTTTTTAAAATTGTAAATAGGTCTTTGTGAGTAAAAATTCGTTGTAACTTTTCATTGGTCCAGACAAGTGGTGATTGAAAATTAGAATTTCAAAGATCTGGAATCCCGCATATCAGTAGTTAAGACTTTTTGTGCAGGTTTTCATGTTTGGAACTTGTGGATTGGAAATGAGAATTTTAATCTGAGAGGTGGAATCCTGGGAGCATCAATGGGATTGTCCGA
Source organism: Sepioteuthis lessoniana (assembly GCA_963585895.1). NCBI lineage: Eukaryota > Metazoa > Mollusca > Cephalopoda > Myopsida > Loliginidae > Sepioteuthis > Sepioteuthis lessoniana. Next base: position 27,224 of record CAUZXS010002443.1, on the reverse strand, counting down.
GAATTTCGCACATTGGTGGTTTGTCTGAATAATGCGCATATACTTTTTCGATATTTTGTGAAGTTGGGAGAATCAATATTTTCGGCGCTGGTAGAATCAGGCCGGTTTTTTTTGTGGTGGAAGTTTTTGATACTAATTATTGGAGACATGGGTATTGTCGTGGTCCGTATCGATTGAAAATGGTCTCCCCGAGGAGGCAGAGTAACTAAGAGACAGATGTTTTTTGTGTCTGACGAGGCAGACAGGTATTTTGTGAGTTCCCCCTGGAGTGAACCTTTGAGATTGTTATTGGGGAAGATATTTTGAAACAGGGTTTTGGATATAATTAAGAGATGTGCAGAATTTGGACGGAACCAGGTGTGGCGAAAATTCGCAGATTCGGATTAGGAATTGTTTTGAATTGGGAAATGTTGGCAGAATTGATAAAAGTTTGGGTTGTTTAGAAAAAAAACCCCGAGATATTTTGTGCAAAGGAAAAAAAAAAGAAAGGAAAAAGAAGAATGCTCGTATGGGAAGCGAACCTGTAGTAATAATATTAAGGTAAGGACAGAGAGAGGTAGATATAAGGTTGAAAAAACAAGGGACATTGAATGAGCAGTTTATTATGAAAAAAAAAAAAAGAAAATAAAAAAGAAATGAAAACCAAAACAAAACAAAACAAAAAAGCTGCAGGACAATGGAAATGGGACAGAAAAAAAAAGAGAGAGAGAAACTTGAACATTGTTGAACATAGCATATGAAAAAAAAAAAAAAATAAATAAAAGAAAGAAAGAACAAACATTTTTTTTTTTAAATAGACAGTACATAGATTGAAAAAAGAAGAAAAGAAAACTGAACATTTGTGAACTGTGATTGTAACATTGTTTTGACTTGTAAAGTGAAAAATTTTTGAGTTTGAGTTTAAAGGCGACATAAGAAAAATTTTTTTCCTGTTCATATTATGAAATTTGACGAAAACCATTAACAGAGGATTTTATACAAGGTTTACTAATAATTGTAATTATATTGATTCTAATTTTTTTTTTAGAATTTGGGTTTTCGTGGAATAGGAAATATTTTTTTCGGGGTTTCTGTTTTTGAGAAAATCGTGGGCTGACGTGAGAGTAGGACAGACATTCATCTAAGTGGATTTGCAGATTGTTGTTGGGTAGACGGCAAAGAAAGCAATTCTATCGAAGAATTCGCCGGCCCATGAAACTGTTCTATTTTTAGATTGGAGTTCCAAGGATGGAATAAAAGAAAAATGGCGTGGCCTACTCCAATATTTTGTGGATGATGTCTGAGTCTTTCAGTTACGATGGTGTTTTGGATTCGTGTGTGATTTGGCGAAACGAAACGAATCTGGGAAAGGCAAGGTGCCTATATATTGGTAGCCACAAGGGTTCCTGATTAAATTGAAAAGAAACCCAGCGCGGGTTTGATCAGGTAAAGTATGTTTCCTCAAGGGCTTGCAAACCAATGGGCATGGAAACAGAAACTTAATGAAAAAAAATGGGTAACACATTGCTAATTAGTATTTTGTGTGGACTATTTTAGGTGGTTTACTGCATGCGAGTCAGATTGTGATACATTCGGATGTATTGTGATACTTTGTTTTGGGCCATGATTTTTGTAGTTTATGGGGAATGCTTTGGGCCTTGAAGATATTGTGTTTTAGTTTATGAAATTCTCCGGTTACTCCAGGTAGGAACCCGTTGAGCAAAGAACTGGAGTGTGGTCACGAGGAATCCAGGCGAAATGTATTGCTGGAATGACCAGGGTTACTAAGTTTGTGACCAGGATCTGGGATCAGAGTATGGTCCTTTTAGGGTTTTGAAATTTCTTCAAGGAATTATGGAGGGCCCGTTGTGTTGGGAGAATAAAAGATGCATCCGTATTGTACCTTGATGCACACATGTCAAGATGGCCAACCACGCAAAGATAGTAAGAGAAATTTAGATAATAATTAGCCGGGCAAGTGTTACATAGAGAGAAGGTTGCCTTCTAAATAAGATTTTGTTTGCTGTGGTTCAAGTGATTCTTTTTGTGTTTTCAGCCATTATTGTCCTTTGTAAATTATTCTGTAAAATATGTATGAGGGTGATGGAGACGAACGTGAAGAAAATTCCACATGTGGAATTTTGAAAAATAATCAATGGATGATTGTTATGTTTTGACCTTTTGATCCGGCCAAAAATGCCATTCAAGGTGATGCACCGGAAGGAAGTGATACATTCTAATGGCAGTTAGGAGAGGAAATCGCGTGGGCAGAAATTGGCTGATGAAATGGGACAAGCCCATGATACACTCATAGACTGATGCACCGGAAGAGAGTGACCTGTGAACTGCATGACAGTTATTTCCGCTTGATGACGATTAAACATTCGATTTCAAAGATCGAGTGGGCGTCGAACTCAACTGAATTATATAATCGTTCGACGAGCCAGAGCAATTACCAGTAGAGTTCCAGACAGTTGGAGTCGAGATGTGGTAGGGAAAGCCACACCCGACCGAGGGGGCCCTCGGAAACCCCGATGGAGTTTGGGGTCCAGAGAAGATGCTGATAAGATGCAATGAAGAAAGCCAGCATCGAGCAGAGTGAGCCCCGAGGCCTCCGGTTGAGCAGCCCTAGAGAACAAGAAAGACACAACGTGACGGTCATAACAGTGGGGTCAAGATATTACAGTTTATGTTTGGTCTCCAGCTCCCGCTCACACGCAAACCTTGAACAACCCTTTCGAACCCTTGCAATAAAGTGAGAGGTAAAATATTGTTAAAGAAGTCTTCCTGCGTCTTTATCATTGCGTCGTTTGTCACTGCGTCTGTCTTTATTATTGTGTCGTTGTGAATGATTCTGCATCTATATGTGCATGTATGTAGATGTGAATCTGCATATGTGACTATATAACATGCTAAATCAAGCTTATCTTTTTACACCGGACTAGATGTTGAACTTTGCCAACTCATTATTCCCCCGATTGCAGGCTTTTTTAATAACTTGCCACGACCGGCCTACGAACGTAAACAGATCAGATTACACCTTCGCCCTAGAAAAATAACATCCGGGTACAGTCAGAAATGATGAAGCCCTTTTTCGACTCTAACCGGCCGTTACAGCTAAGAAAGGAATAAATTAACATTTATCAACATTTGCAAAACACTTCTGCCAGAAATAATTCTATAAAAATGGAAGTAATACTCTTCGGTAGCCTATACCGGGCTATAGAAGTACTTATTTTCTGCGTCCATTTTTCGTAGGAGAACTTTCTATCCACGTGGTGCGACAGAAGTGGAGTTCCCTTTCTTCCATATGAAAAAGGCTTCAGGAGGCGAAAATTGAGATGTCTACGCGGACCTTTTTTCCTCTCCAGTTGTTGGGTTGCACTCGGTAGGCCGTTTTATCTCTGGACGGTTCTGCCGGATGTGCCTCGGCACTGGAGAGTTCCTCCGGCCTCAGGGGGCCATCCCCCCAGGCTTATACCCCCTTAGGGGGGGTTATTGCCTGGCGCCTGAGGCGCCCCAAAAAGGGGAATGCCGACGGGGCCGAAGGTATTTTTGGCCTTGCCGGACGCGTGTGGGCTTCGGCCCTGCGACCGGGCCCACCTTAAAAACGGCCTTGTGCCATATTCGTGCGTTGGTGGGACGCATCGATAAATACCAGATGTCTACGCGGACGCTCTAGGGCGTTTGTGTGTGGCCTTTTCTCACCAGTTCTTGGGTTGCATTCGGTAGGCTGTCTTACCTCTGGGCGGTTCTGCCGAGTGTACCTCGGCACTGGAGATTCCCTCCGGCCTCAGGGGGCTATTTCCCCAAGGGTTTTACCCCCTTCGGGGGGGTTGTGTTTATGGCCTGGCGCATGAGGCGCCCCAAAAAGATATTCTAAGGTTAGACCTTAGAAGAGCTGTTTGATTGTAAGGCTTTCAGAGATTATTTCTGAAAAGAACTGTTTGAATGGGAGAAAGGCAGCCCCGATTGGTCTGGTTGGCTGTGCTGGGTCCGCTGCTGTGATTGGTTGGTTTCCACGTTTTCAGCTTCGGCTGGTGGTAAGGAGGCAGACCTTACGTTCAGCAGCTTGGTTTGGTAGTGAGGACGCAGATCCAATTCTACTAGGAGAGGTAACAGATCCTACCTCTCCTCCGAGTTAAGCTCAGCTGACTAGTTTTATTTGTACAATGTCTCCCACCAGACAGGATTTGACACAAGGCCAATGACCTGAAGGTCGATTATAGTGGAGGTTGAAGGAAGGATAGGTCGGGCTTCAACCAAGACTCGAAACCTGTTGGTCTATGCTGGTTATCGGCTCACTTAATGCAATATAAGCCTGATGAGCCTTGCTGGACATGGACCCAAACATGGGCCCAGGCACGGATGTCTGAGTATAGCTTAAACTGGACCAAAAGTTTCAGTGCTGTACAATGCTGTTAATGACATCATCGCTCACCTGAAGGTGACCCAGCCGTAGCCGGGAACCTTTCGGTCCCAAATCTGTCCTTGACCTTGAACACTGCTCCGAACCGAAACCCAGTGGTATTTGTCACTGCCTCACTTTTGGTCTCCTTACTACACCTTCCTGGCAGATACCGTGAAAAGACGACGCAGCAGTCAGCACTAACTGCAGACCAGCACCAGCTTAACCCACCAGCCGTTCCTCTGCAACCAAGCAACCAGCACCAACAGCAGACCAGCACCAGCTAAACCCAGCAGCCGTTCCTGCGCAACCAAGCAACCAGCACCAACTGGAGACCAGCACCAGCTTAACTCAGCAGCCGTTCCTCTGCAACCAAGCTACAGTATTTGCATCACTCTCGGACTAGCATCAACACTTAAGGTCACATTGACACACACCCGATTAAACCAAGAATTGAACAAACCGGGACATCAATAACTCAGCTTCTGCAAAAAGCATCTGCAGCTTCTAGTCTACGAGCGTCTCACTGCTCGGACTAGCACCAACACTTCAAGGCCACTTTGACCCCCCTCCGGTTAACCAAAGTACTACACAACCGGGTCATCGATTATCCACCCTTGGCAACCAATGCGTTTATATCATTGACCGTCTCCAGCAACATCTACAATCTGAGCATACAACAACACCTAATATCTGCACCAAACACTGAGACCATCCTCACTTTCTAGAAACGCTGTCTTCACAAATTAATAGACAGCTGAGTCTAAGACTTTCTACAACACTGACTTTCTACACCTAACAGAGACTACACCGACGTGATACAACAACCGCAGTTTTTACACCTATGCGCCTTTTGTGTAAGATTCAGTCAATAAAACCAGAATTTAAACTTATCCACTTGCCTCTTTCATTTGTCCAGTCCTCTGTCAATCAACCACAACACCACTAAAACCTATTCGCGGAATCGACGCACATATATACCGGTCTCGCGACACACACTTCCACCATCTTGCTTAATCATGCATTCGTGTCTTTTCATTCATACTCCCACACAAGCCCAAATAACGATACTAAAACACTCGCTATACTTGTGTATCTGGCATCTATCCCAAACATATGGCCATTTGGGATTATTTTATTATAGGTATATACAAATAGATAAGGTTTCTTTTACAAGATATTTTTCTCAAAATTCTGAAGACATTTTTTGCTTTGTTGTCATGTCCCCACCTGGATTATTTTGTTAATTTGACCCGCTTAATAAAGGTGCATGTGAAATAATTTTAATTGTTTTAAAGATAATTAGATGGAGAATCAGATTTTGTTAAGATTATTTCAAATAACGTTTTGTCTATTTTGTTTATACGATGCCTTATTTTTGAAGTTCTAAAACGGTAAAATAAGGTAAAATATTGCTTTTTTAGGCCTTTTTTAAAAATACTTTTTTCGTTTTCGTAGCTTAATCTTTGAAGGATGTGGTTAATAAAAGAAATAGAGAGAAAAAAGTGGGTTTTAGGTTTAAAAATGATATCTGTAGATTAAACTTTTCCACTCACTGCAGGTGACTGGGATTTTGTTAATGTAAAAGTACAAAATAAATAAATTTGGTTAGATAAAAAAGTATTTTATCTAAATAATACTTTTTTATTTGTTTTTTTAGTATGTTTTTTCGTTGGATGATATTTCTTGTTTTTTTGTTTGTTTTTTTTTTTGTTAAAACGAATTGAAAAATAATTAAAGTTATTACTTAGGGTTAAATTTTAGTTTTATATGAAATATAGTAAACATCATAATTATTAGCATTAAAGGCAAAATGACATTACATATCAAATTCTTTCTAAATACATTTTAAACATTTAAATTCCTCTAAAGTTGACGAACTTAACCAATTCAAGATTAAATAAATAAAATAATGTTATAATTTCAAAATACTTAAAATTTAAAAAAAAATGAAATTAGTAACTAGAAACACTCATAAACCGAGTCATGTAATACTATTACTCCCACGTTGATAACTATATCACTTACAATGGTATTTGAATCCAAGTAGTAGGTCAAAATAAATGACAAGATATTTTATCTGTCATGTTACATACAGCTATTAAGGAGCACTTTAGTTTAGCGTAAAAAAAAAATTATTAGTTCGGAAGGTCACCCACAAAAAATAAAGATTTTTTTTTAAATCAATTTTTTTAAGTATAGAAAATCGTATCAGTAATCGTTTATTTTTTTGTATTTAATCTTGAAAAAGGAAAATAAGCACATTATCGTGGTTTTTTAATGTACAATTAATAAAACCCAATGAAATAATCATTTTCAATTCATTATTAATTTATTACTAAGATAGTGAAATTATAATACATTTTAATTATCGTTTTAATATTTAATAGTAATAATTTACAAATCTTTCTTTGCTTCAAAAGCACAATTTTTTCCCTTTTTAAAAAAATTTCTTATTCGTATAACAAAATTTTGCTTTTATTCCTTACGTTCTTATTTAAATATTCTACCAGAATACAAGGGACAAAACTTGGAAATTGCTTAAATCAGTGTTACTGCAGGTTTCCATACTTTTTTGTCTAATATTTTTTTACATCTTAAGAATTAAAAAAAAATTAAACTCCTGGTTTCTTACCTTAAAATTTATATTTTTTGATTAGTAAACAAGTTCTTTATTTGATAACATGCAGATTTAGAATGTGATTAGAAGTCAAAATCTAATATAAACTCAAGGTCCACTTCTTTTTAGTAGAACAAATATTGATGTAGAACTATTTTCCTAATAATCTAAAAGAAATTGATATTTTCTATTAAATCATTGTATTAAAAGCGCTCAAAAAATAAAAAAAATTCACTCTTAGAGTACTATTTTCTTCCAACAGCTTGCAATAGAATTTTTTCTTCTTAATTTCATGCACACCTTCAGATTTTTGTCTTTTTATTATATACAGAAAGTATATGCCATATTATGTATCCCTACCGATTAAATAGCGACATACACTGAGAGGGGGTTAAGTTGAGTGACCTGAAAAAAATCTGAAAGTATTTTGAAAAAAATAACTGAGGCATTATAACGTTAATTCATTAATAAATAAACACTGAAAATTTCATTAAAATCGGATAATTCCCTGATTTTTAGTGATTTTTTTTCAATCCGAGGTAGTGCTTTGTTACAGTGCAAAAGATCCATGGCGGCTATGTTGTTAATACCTATAATATAAAAACGTCACTTAAGGAAATAAACCTTTTCTGATAATTCATTAACATAAAAACACAGTATATAACGCTTTTTGCCCCCTAGACATAGTACTTCCTCTTTGCCTTGAATGGAGTATAATTAGGGCTATTTATTCCCAGATGCTTACGCCTATATACCAATTGTAGTATAACGGTTATTGTCGTAGGAAATGGAATCGGTGACCCGAGTTCAAATTATGGACGACACTGTTTGTGTCACTTCGCATTAATGCTCTTGGAAAAGACATGAACCTATTCGTTCTCACAACCAGCTATGGGAAAATGGTAGAGCATTTTGGGTTCTTTAGCCTTAGTTCGGCAACAAATCTAGGAGAAGGAAAACTCTAAATACAAACCAGCTTTATTCTGCTTAAAAAGTGACCTTCTGTCACTTCTGCCCATGGCAGAGGGGTTAAGAAAATATATACCAATGGAACCATGGACAAAAAGAATGAATTTAGAATTGCTATTGAAATCCATGGAAATGTCACTGAGTTCATAATTTCGACCTTCAACACTTCTCGTTGCTCCTTTCGGTCACAAGGCTTGGAACCAGCGAGGTACTGATCATGTTGATCGGGGAATGCAAATGATCTGTTCCCATCTTCCCCTTTTATTGAAACTGGACAGTTTTTAAATTATTTACGCGTAAACACGAGATTCCAAATAATAAAAAAGAAGCAGATAATCCAAAAAAGAAATTTTTCATTTTCTACTTGTAATGGGTTATACGACAATTCTGCTATCATGTCGAGGTTGGCGTTCTGATAAAGCACTTGAGTCGTTTAGAAGTTGCTGATGTCCGAGTCGGTATAAAAATAGCAGCAGCAGCTGACTCCGACAACAATAATCAGAAGGGGCGTGTTAAAAAAAAAAAGTTTTAAATTGCTGTGTAACTTGCTTGCTTTACCAAAGGAGAAAGATCGTATATCGAGCGAACTTATATTACAGTTAAAAAACAAAACAAAAACAAAACAACAAGCTGCTACAGCACGGGAAGCTATTTTGTATTCAATACCTTTTTAGCAGTAAGTCAATTTATTAGTATTATTATTTTGCTAATTTAAAAAAAATGTATGTGGGATAAAGAGAAAAAAATCCTATTGTCACCCAAACAAAAATTGATGGGGAAGAAAAGCTGTTTCATACTTTTAACCAACTTAAAGGACTCAACATTTCTCTTTAAAATTACCTAAAATATTGGTTTGATGTGATTGATACTTTTCTTGGGAAATCATTCAAAAATAACTTTTATACTCATTGAACAGTTTGTTGTTAATAAGTTACTTATTTTTATTTTAGGCTTTTCTGTCCTTTCCATCTCTTAAAAGATGCCATCTGTGGCAAGCTTTTAAAATATGGCTTATTTCATTTTTTTTTTTTAAATCTGGTTTTATTGATTTATTTCATTTTAATTGAAGCCATTGAATATCCCCCAAACTAAAACATCACAAGCCAGCAATTTTTTTTAGATAAGATATAAAACTTCTACTCACAAACTCTTTCTTCATCTCTCAGAAAACATCGTCATTCGGTGGTAGTTTTTCTTGGAACTAGGCTAAATTCTCAAAACACAGGAATAATATTTTTCTACTGGATTTGAAATACTTTGTAAGTAGTTGTTGGTATACTTTGTGTTTCTTAAAATGCTCTAAAAAATGAGAAACATAAACGCCTAGACGTTGTAAACAAAACTCGGTACGTGTGAAAATATCACCCCTCAAAACTTAAGTTTGACCCCACCTCTGAACATTTTTAAAATTGAGTTTATGATGGCAGTGAGATGTTGAATATAGTTATTTGCTTCACCTTGTTGTCGCCCAAGTTTAGAAGTATGGAGCACCCTGTGAGAATCTAACTCGCTAACAATGGTCTGCTGATCTAGCTTGCTAACCAGGTGCCCGTTATGTTGAATATAGTAGGTGTTTCTAATTACAATTTAATGAACAGATACTTTTGTTTGCTAAGTATCCGTGTGTCTTACCTCGGACTATTCTAGCTAAGTTTAGTGAATTTGGGAATTTAAAACAGAAATCATTTGTTAATTTTTTGTTTTTTTTGGGGGAATATTTAATTATATATTCTTCAAAACAATGACTATAGTATTTGCATAAAAAGTAACCATGGGATTTTTACAGGTCCACTCTTATCTTCGACTCTATACAAAGATCTTGTGCTTTTGAAATTAATTAATTAAAAATATTGTACAAATGCACTTGTTATTTGTAGTAGCGACTAAATTTTCCACTTGATTTATTGATCCTTCAAAATTTTCTGAAATTCTTACACAGATGTTGAATCTCGAGTTCCTGGCTTGAAAAATTGTTGAAAATGTTATTTAACGTTATGTTGACAGTTAAAATATATTTTAAAACATCATAAAATTCTAAGCTATTTATTGGCAATAGCAATGTAGAAGTGGGGAACCACTGCCCAAATTCTGGCTTGCCGGGTTAATGTACTTCTAGTTAGCGGCATAAATACCAGCCGCTCGACTTTTAAAGAGCTAATCTAAGGGCAGGGAGGGGGATCAAGTAACCCAATCTTTAGAGTGGGTAGATTAGTCAGATTGTCAAATATCCACTTCGAAGTCAGTCTTGTCTTTGTAATTTGTTATAGCATACTATCTTTTGGACTTTAACCTTCTCTTTTAAGGACTTAATTTTTTTCTCTATGGCTGGTAATATTTCGTTAATATTTAACACTAGTCACTCACTCGAGTGTGTGTATCTTTATTAAAATATAGGAACCAATACTTGTGCTTGTTAATAACACACGTTTCAAGAGTAAAACTTGTTGACTTGACTATTATTTCTCATTTCGCAAATAAATAGGACTTATTTTTAAAGAATGAATAAATATATAAAGTGACTTTCCTAAATTCCATTTTTGGATTTATATTCCTCAGAGAAAATGAGAAATTTGTGTTGGGAAACGAATTTACATCTACTACCCAAATAAGAATAAGTTTATTAGCTTCATTTTCATTAATTCTTATTGACCATTTACATTTAAAAACCACATCTTTAAGTCTCCAATTTATCCAGCCACTAAGATGGTAACAACCCAACTGCCTATAGTTATTTACTAAGCTTTGCACAGGGTCGGATGATGGGACACTCTAAGACAATTGCCGATATGATTTTGGGGACTAAAATGTAACTTTTTTTTTCACAGTCCTATCGAATATGAATTTTTTAAACAAATTCTATAATAATACCTGTTAGGGTCCCTAAAGGTACTACTACTCAGACTTGGGAGTTATAAAACTCTAAAACTGGAGCCTCACTCTCAGATACAGTTTAGTGTCTTACCCAGGACTTCCCTTTTTTTGTTAGGGGTCTTACTCCTCTGCAGGAGATACAGTGTATTCTCTGACAAGGAGCTTGAAATGGAAGAGCTTTTATCGTGAAATAAATTTCTCCACAAATCACTTTTGTGTATATGTGCATTTTATTTTTGGCGCCTCTCTTGATTTTGAGATCAGATATCTTTTCCTGGAGAGATCAAGTGGCAGCAAGTCTCACCGATAGTACAGAATTTCCGTTTTTCTTTGTCTTGTTGCCAGTGATTGCCTCTCGAAAATGTTGAATTGCTTTAATTTGTAGTTTCAAGTTTTTGTTGTAAATTTTTTATTCTAGGACTGTTCGAAGTATTCCCGCTCATGGGCATTTACTTGATTACAATCCTCAACCTCATCTTCTTTTTATTATGTAAATTCTTTCAGCCAATTGTTCTAATATTAATGCTTGTTTAGAATAGTATTCTATGAAACTCTTCGTTATTTCTGCTCTACAATGAAATATATAGAAATGTAATGTTATATTCACTATCTACATAGGATGTAAGTTTCTGTCACTAGCAATTTATTTTATTTTTAAAATTTTCTACTGAGCTATTCAATCCCTAAATTACATTTTCCGTCAATTATAAATTTGCTATCAGCCATATTACTTTAATCTTTTCCCAACTCCAACCATTAAGGTGTTGATTTATGATCCATATTCTTAATTTTTTGAACTTAACTGTTCAGTAACAAAACAGAAATTTACATTCCTCGTTTAGATAACAGTATCTGTCTGTTTGAATTAATGAAAATTTTCATTGATGGACAAAACCCCTGATGTTTTGAGTCACCTTACAGTGGCTGTTTATCTGAAAACTAGATCTGATTTAAAACCCCTTAAATACTTCTCCTGGATGGCTTATGGTTTGTATGTTCTACTCCTTATAGTTTGTACAATTCCTTGTAAGTCAGGATTAATTTGGTCATACAAATTAGAATTTATAATTCTATCTACTCACACAAGGTGTTCTTGTATCTGCATCTGATTGAGTCTCCAGTTCTGGGAAATGTGGAAAGTTAAAAAGTATTTATAAACTAATACAAAACATTTTTTAAAGCCATCGTTTAATTGTATATCAATATTTATCAGGTCATAAGTCCAAGTAACACATTTCAATTGTTATTTCTCTTGCCCTATAAAGGCAAAAATAAATGTGTACTAAATAATGAAATTTAAATACAATGGTTTTCCATTATTTCATTTTCTTCGGTTTCAGCTGACTGTAGCAAACTCATAAATAAACAATTAAGTTTTACTTAATTGTCCCAAAGCCAAAAGCTTGTAAAGTTGACTGTTCACACATGCCAAAAAGAAACTTTAAAGTTGAAATGAAAATTCTGAGGAAAAAAATTAGTGTATGCTTAGATTGCTAAGATCTGCTGGAAGCATGAATCTTCTATTTTATAACTTCTGTTTTATGGCTATGGAATTTACTAAGCTTTTGTCTAGCACACAGGCCAGTGGTTACCCTGCTCAGTATGGAATAGGCTTATTGTTGTTTTCATTGTTTAACTTCAGTGAACTAATGATTTAACCTTTTTGAGCCTGTTACACTGGTATACCAATGGTACTTCTATTTTCCTCTATACCAGTTTACAGGTGTAGTAATCTTCCTCAAATGGTTGAGGGTAAATTTAGGCTCAGGAGCTCAGGGTTCAAAGGGTTATAAATGACTTGACTGTAAATCTTGTTCTTTTTTTATTTTTTGTTAATGTTGTCTATCATTGTACCAAATTTATAAATCAAACTTTATCATAGGTATGAATGGCAGGTGGAATAGTATATGTATTGTGTCAAGCATCTGCTTGGAGTTTTGGAGAATGCCCTCTAAGGATAAAATGTAAATAGGATTGGCAGTAATTTAACTTTTTGTCTTGTGGTATTCATCACTGTTTAGATAAAGATTAAAAAAAAGTGTCTGTCATTTCTGTGAAAAAGCAACAAGTAGTACATGTATCAAAGAGTGAAACCACAAAATTGTTTATGTAACTTTACAAGTTACATAAAGTTGTATACATTTTTTAAGCTGCATGTTATCTATTTGTCTTATTTGGAGATTACAAATTTCACTTATAATTTTATCTTGTACAATACTGTACAATACTTGTACAATACCTCGCCAGAACCTCGTAACTTTGTACCGGGACATTGGCCTAGCGGTTAGAGTGTTCGCCAATGGCCCGGGAGACCTGGGTTCAATCCCAGGTCGAGTCATACCAAAGACTTTAAAAATGGAACTTGATACCACCTTGCTTAACACTCAGCATTATAAGGTACGGTTCAAGGGTAAAGTGGAGCAATCCTTGGAATGGAGTAGCGCCCTCCCCTACACCTTGGTGTAGTAGCTATCGAAAAGGGAGCCTTCGGGTCACCCTCGACTATGGTCGCTAATTTTACTTACTTACAATACTGTATATGAATAAGTAACAATTTTTGATTAAAGTTAATTTTCTTCTAAATCAAAGATATAATTTTATTTCTAATAGAACATGCAGTCAAAATGTATATTATCAGATATTTCTTGCCAAACTCTACAGCATTGAAAATCTAACCAAAAATATGAATGTGAAGCAGTCAAAAATAAGTACTTTCCTTTTTATGTAAATTTGTACAATTCTATTTTTGGTTGGTTTCATTGTTGTAGAACTTGGGAATAAATACTACTTAATCTGGTTTGATTGTATAATGTTCCAATAGAAATAATAAAATCCTATCTTTTATTTAAAAAAAAAATGTATTTATGGATTATGCAGTATAATTTAAAATGTTGGTGAAATTAAAACTAATCAAAAAAAAAAAAAAAAAAAAAAAATAGGACATTCAGAATTGAACTCCCTAAGCTTTGCTTAGTCAGGTATACAGACCTAAGATAACTTACAATAACTGCTGTTCCAAAGTGGTCAGCCATTTATGTAATGGATTAGTTCATTGTTTAACTTAGGCGTCCTGCCATGGGTAGGATGTGACACAAGGTCAATTTTTAAGTGGAGTATAACTAATTTGAATACGGTTTTCATTCTCTTAGACTAGTTGCTTAACTAAGGCTAAAGAACTTACAGCATCTTATGATTTAACCATAGCTGGGGGAGAACAGATAGATTTTTGCCTTTTTCAAGAATATTTGTATGAAGTGAAATGTTAACAGCCTTGCCCAGGATTTTTCTTCCTATAATGACTTATGCTAAGCAGGCCTCCATAATGTGTCAAAGAATGTACGTGATGGGGTTACAGTTGGTTTTTGTGGCCTAATTGGTAATACAATTGCCAAGACTGGCAAGAAGGAAAAAGAATGAAAGTTCAAATCACTGAAAGTTTTTAATTTTTTTTATTTCTGAGACAAACTGCTGATGAACATTTTAAAGTAAAATGAAAGAAATCCAAATGAAATCTTGACTATTGTGTTTTCTTTTTGTACTTCGATTTTAAGCTGATTTTTGAATCTATAAAACTTGAAATGATCTAGATTTTTATTTTAAATCGGGGGTCACAAAACTTTTGACTATTGACACCCCCATTTCTCAGGCATGTCCAATAAAATAGAAATACAGTTTCTCTATGCATTAGTGAGATGGGGGAACTGCATACCAAACCCAGAAATGTGACAATATTCGTCTGTGGCGGTACGTGAGGGGTTAACCAAAAAGTTGAGCAGCCAAATATAATTGCCAAGAAGTGTGGAGTTGAAATTCTGGGAAAAAGAATCGAAAATGCTGTGACCGAATTTTTGTTGACAATAGCCAAAATTAAAACAAAGAAGTTGATAGGTACGGAAGATTAAGTTGTTTACAGAACTCAGGCAGAAATCGAGAAAGAAAAATATTGGGATTAAAAAGGTGAAAAGAGTAACGATACTAAGATAATTTTCGAGCCTGGAAAAAGTTAATTTTTAAAGGATTTGACAGCACAGAGATTCAGATACGGTGTGACTTGCACTCCAGTTAAAAGGTGGGACTCAGAGCAAACAAAGAAGTCTTTGTCAAGATAAAGAAGGCCACCTGGCATTTGGGGAAATATCTCAGCTAAGGGTTGAGAAAATTATCCAGAATTACTTATCAGTGTTGAAAGGGGATTATTAATTAGCCTGAGGATAGGCCAGTCTTTTCGCCTACGTGGAATTGAAACCAGTTCCATCAAAGGTGACAGTCCAGCATATTTGGGCAAAAAGGGGTTGGACCCTTTCTGACGTCATGAGCTGTAAAATGATAGAAACTATGTTGGTAGGAGGAAAGCTATCCTCCTGTAGTCCTCACTATGAGGGTAGTGAGAGGAACAACTCTGTGGAAGTAGTGAAAAGAGGGTTGGACCCTTTCTGATGACGAAAATTAAAACAAAGACATGAAGGATGTCTAATGAGTTGAAAATGACGTTAGGGAGATCACCCCTGCCTCAGTCAGAACCTACCCCAGAATATTGGCAATTATTATATAAACAGGCTGATTTCCGAACTCAGCAGTTGGTGGCAGGAGAGCGAAGCTTTGCGCTACCAGCTCATATATCACCAGTTCGCCGCTGGAATACACTGTCGTTAAGAAAACTTAGACCTTTGTAAGTTGGTGGCAGGAGAGCGAAGCAGTTGGTACCAGACGAAGTAGACGTAGCCAACAAAGACCAGGCAGGGACCAACAGATTGGAATTGTGCTTTGCGCTACCAGCTCATATATCACCAGTTCGCCGCTGGAATACACTGTCGTTAAGAAAACTTAGACCTTTATAAGTTGGTGGCAGGAGAGCGAAGCAGTTCGGTCCCAGACGAAGTAGACAAAGCCGACGAAGACCAGGCAGGGACCCACAGATTGGAATTGTGCTTCGCGCTGCCAACTCAGATATCGCCAGTCCACCGCTGGAATACACTGTCATTAAGAAAACTTAGACCTTTGTAAGTTGGTGGCAGGAGAGCGAAGCAGTTGGTACCAGACAAAGTAGACGTAGCCGACGAAGACCAGGCAGGGACCAACAGATTGGAATTGTGCTTTGCGCTACCAGCTCATATATCACCAGTTCGCCGCTATAATACACTGTCGTTAAGAAAACTTAGACCTTTGTAAGTTGGTGGCAGGAGAACGAAGCAGTTGGTACCAGACGAAGTAAAGCCGACGAAGACCAGGCAGGGACCAACAGATTGGAATTGTGCTTTGCGCTACCAGCTCATATATCACCAGTCCGCCGCTGAGACAAGTTGTAGCTAAGAAAACTTAACCCTTGTCAAGCCGCCGCCTTAGACTATTATATGTCACACCCGCAGATTTTTGTCGCCATCTGTAACTTTGAAGTTTTATAAACCCTTTTCTTATCTACTGCAGAAATCGGAGTTATTATTTTTTTTTTTGTTTTTGTTCTGCAATATATGTACCCCTTTGGAGTCCAGTCTTCAGCTGCCAGTAACCCTCTCTTCCTTTCAGACAGGGCCATCGGCCTTACTTTTAAAGAATCACAACGTGGGGCAGGGCTGTTCATGGTCACTTTCCCTGGAAGGAACTTTTGATCTGTTTTTTCCCACGCTGTAGCAGAGAGATTGGAGGGAGGCGGACAAGGTTGTGGCAAAGAGTTACCATAATAGGTATAATCAGCGCTGTGATCGAGGACGGGGCGAAGAGGGTGGTATAGAAAGACCTTTGTTCCATATTGCTTAAAATATAAAACAATGAAAAGGAAATTATTTAGTATCATTGTAGAAATCATGAGAAATATATAAAATATCAACTGTAATCAGTGCTGTGATCGAGGACGGGGCGAAGAGGGTGGTATAGAAAGACCTTTGTTCCATATTGCTTAAAATATAAAACAATGAAAAGGAAATTATTTAGTATCATTGTAGAAATCATGAGAAATATATAAAATATCAACTGTAATTCAGTTTTGTCAAACTACAGTAAACCAAGACAATAAAACCAATTATACAAAAATAAGAAACATATGCATTTACCCAACCCTTCCACCATGGGCAGGATGCAAGAGTGAATATTTAAGTAGAGTACAGCTGGTTTGAATTGGTAGTTTATAATCTCCCAGTCACTGTAGCAAAGATAAAGGGTTGTTTTTCTATTATTTAAAGCTAAGCATGAATCTCTTCAAGGGCATTTAATATAAAAGTGAAATGTAAGAGAATTTAAATTTGATTTGCCAATTCCATTTCCTACAATGATAACCATTAATACAATATATGCTTCTATAAAAATATACTAAGTATAGCTTAAATGTTTTGGTGTAAGGCCATATATATGAGAGCATTAACTGAGAATTACCCTTTAGTAGCAATGGATCTGCAGGATTAACTTGTTACTCATTACATCGTGATATATTAACTACTTTAACAATTGTTTTAAATGGTACAATAAATAAATACTAAAAAGATTAAAAATAAATGATTTATATATAAGTAAATAAATTATTTATATATAAATAATTTCATTTATAGATAAACTTGTTAGGATAGTTACGAGGGCAATGTTGCTGACCATTACTGGCATGTTTGATTTTTTTTTTTTCTTCTCTCTCTCTCATCTAGCTTTAGCATTTAAAAAAGTATTGAAATGAAGATATTTGTATGGAAAATGTATTTAGATGAATTTTTTTATTTATCATTTTTTTTCAGTTGGGTTAAGTTGAGAATGTCTTGCCTTAAACAATTTGGCAAGATCATTTTGATCTTGTTCAACACAATTCTAGTGGTGAGTATCTTTTTTTTCTTTTTTGATTTATTTATTTTTCAAAATTCATTTTATCTTCAAATCAAAATTTATTCATTTTTGCTATTAGTATATGGAGGTAAATAATGAAAAAGCCAACAGTATAGAGAGAAGTTGAAAAACAAAGTAATCCAAAAGTGATGAATTTATTGTGAAGGAAAGTTGACACTATAATGTTTTGGTTTTAATAAACTATCGTCGGGACTTTAAAAATGATACCAAGTGATACCAAGTGTTGATAGAACAACGATGAATATTTAATACAATACAAAAACAAGGGAGGAAATTATATATACAAAGAAAGAACATACAGCCATTCTAATCAATAAATCAGATTAGAAAGAAAAAAGAAAAGAACAAGAAGAAACAGAGAAAGGAAGATATAAACAGAGAGAAAAGAGAAGAAAAAGAATAGAGAAAGAAAAGAGAAGTTTGGTTTAGTTTTGGCTTATGGTGTATCAACTATTGTAGGTTATTTAATGCCAAATCCATTTTTATACATATAAACAGTTCTATTTCAAACTATTCAGTTTAGTCAACAAGTTAAATAGTTACAAGTACTGCCATGTATCACTAACAATTCTATCAAATATTGGTTATTCGTTTAGACACAGTTAGATATAAAAACAGTTCAGTTTAGCATAAGTATGCAGTTTAAATGTCAAAACAGTTCTATTTCAAGCAATTCAGTTTAGCATTATCATACAGTTTAGTTCTATTTGACTCGCGGATAGGATCCTCTCAGGTGCTACCACTCTGGACCAGAGTGAACCAGGGAGCAAGGGCAATGAAGTAGGTTCTTACCCCTCAGCAGAGAAGCAGTCAGTGTATTCTACTGTTATATAATAGCCAAGGGATTTCAGTCCATCCTTTGAGTTTTGTTAGGCTGAGAACCTTTCGGCTCAGCACATGGGTTAGTTAGGTGCAACATTGAGGCAGGTGTTAACGCGGGCGCGCGCGGGCAGATGGAGGTGTCACTCAGATGTCATAATAGTCTGAGACGAAACACGCTGACAGGGTGTGGGTGACATCACGCACTGGAAGCGTGCGGAGGTTTGTGGGAGATTTGAAGAAAGTAAGAGTCGGGTACTAGATGCCAAACGAGAAGGATTGACTTTTGGAGCTCGTAGGCGCGAGGCGAACGTGTGCCCTATGGGGGCTGCTTGAGTTGGGGGCCAAATGAATAAGACAGCATAGAAGATTGTGTCTCACCTCCTTTCATCGAAACCTTTAACTCAAAGTTAATAAAAAGGTTTTGAACCTGTGACGTGTTTTCGAATTCTGAGATTCCTATGTTCGTTATATACTCTATCGTTATGAACATTATATGTCCATTTCACACATACTGTTAATTGTGAATATTGTACACTATAGCCCCAGCTGATTGAGCAAAGAAAAGGAAATAAAAAAAAGAAATATGGTGTCAAGAGAGATATTAAAAGAGCAAAAGATTGTTATATTGTCATCTGCTGATTCATGCAGAAATATACATATATATGCTGGATACATACCGATGCAATGATAACAGACGCAGGAAGGAAGACACAGGAAGACTTCTTTAACAAAATATTTACCTCTCACTTTATTTGTAAGGTTTCGAAAAGGTTGTGTGGTGTTTTACTGTGAGAGGGAGCTGGAGACCGAACATAAACTGTAACATCTTGACCCCACTGTTATGACTGTCACATTGTGTCTTTCTTGTTCTTTAGTGCTGCTCAACCGGAGGCCTAGGGCCCACTCATCAGGGCTCAAAGGCCCCTTCGGCCTGATGTGGCTTTCCCTACCACATTTCGTCTATAACTCTGTCCGATCTTCAACTCAACTGCCACTGGCTCGTCGAACTCAACTGAATTATATAATCGTTCGACGCCCACTCGATCTTTGAAATCGAATGTTTAATCGTCATCAAGCGGAAATAACTGTCATGCAGTTCAGAGTTCACTCTCTTCCGGTGCATCACTCTGTAGTGTACCATGGGAATTATTTTTGCTCGTCCCATTTCATCAGCCAATTTCTGCCCACGCGATTTCCTCTCATAACTGCCATTAGAATGTGTTACTTCCTTGAGGTGCATCACCTTGAATGACATTTTTGGCTGGGTTAAAAGGTCAAGACATAACAAGATTAGTTTAAAAGATTTGATTTGAACTTTTTTGCACACCAATGGTTCTTTGTAGTTCAGTTGGTTAGAACAGCTATTGTCAAACAGACATAAGTTTATAACTCACCAAGAGCTTCTTTTATTCTCAATTAGCTTTGTCAGAGATTGACTGCTGGAATAAGCTGGGACTAAAAAAATATTTGAATTAAAAAAAGTCAAAATTTATTGATGGTGTGTGTGGTGAGAGGAATTGACAAACAAATATTTCTGGTAAATGATGCAAATCCTTTATAAAATCAACAGCTGTGTTGTTAAAAACTGACTAAAACAGTAAATATCTGTACTGGAGAAATAAGATATTCTACCCCCACACCTTCCTTCTAACAGGTAATAGACTGGCTTTTTTGTTATGGATTCTGTTTACTATCATGCACTTTTTATCTTTTCTCTTCATTGAATATTAAGAAGTTATAAGATTTAGAAAGGAAGCCTGTTACTATGGAGATATTAATATGCCATAGAAGAGAAGTACTTTGTTTTAAACATAAAGAATTCTCAGTTGAATAGTCAGCAGCAAAATGTGATTCACAAGCTCTTTTGTCTTTTGATGTTGATGTAATGGTCATATCATTCCTTTCTGTGAACAGTTTCTTGGAAATTGGACTCTCCCTCAATCCCTGGCCAAATGATCACTAAGCAGGAAATTGCTACTTCTCTTTTAAAACTCTTTTAGAAAGAAATTGAAGGGTTTTTTTTTGTTGTTGTTGTTTTTTTTTTTTATTTTTTATTTATTAGAAATTCTTAAATGAATTTTAGTTTAAACTAGATATGTAAACCAACTGTTCCTGTTGTGACAGCTGCTGAGGATGATATTGCTACTTCTATTTAGCAACAGGGAAGGATTCTGATTAACAATAAGTTATTTTAGTTACATCAGGGATTGGGATGATTTTTTCAAAAAAACTTTCAGCATGTAAGCAGATCCCCCAAAATTATTCAGTTTACTATGCTAGATAATAAATAACAATGAACATGTTCCAATGTAACAAGCCTTGAATTTATTTTTAAAATATACAACATTGATTGTATATTTTAAAAATAAAAGATGAAAACTCAGTATGAAATTTTTTTATTCCATGTTGAATTAATCTTTGATCCTGGATGAAAAATTTCTAATGTTGAATTAATCTCTCTACTTTTAAAGGTTACTAGATGATCCATTTGGGTCCTGTTCAAAGAGCAATCTATGATAATATTGATACTTCTATTTAGAAAGTTGTAAAGGATTCTAATTAGCACTTTATAATTTTTGTCATATGTATTTACCAACCTCTCCACATTAGCAGGATGCAATAGTCTCTTTTTAAGTTTTTAACATGTTTGAATTCAGTTATCCTTCTTTGAGATTGGTTGCCATACCAATCAGCCTATAGCTGGAGGAAGACTGTCAAGGCTATTAAATGCTATGTGAAATACAAACAGCCTTGTCCTGGATTTGAACACTAGTCGCCGTGACCATTTCCTACAATACCCATCAAACTATGAGTGCCTCCAGTCTTTTATGTTAATAATTTTGGCTATTTGGTATTTCTTCTCTCAAATTGCCAAAATTATTAACATAAAAAGATGCAGATCTCCCAAAATAATAATTTAAAATTGAATTGAAAATTGTTTAATTGTCTAAGTTAGGGCTTTTTAGGTTTATTGATCTGAATATTTCCTTGGAATTTTTGCTGGGTTACAGTTATCTATTAATACAAATGAGACTTTTAGTAAAATATAAATCTTTTTATGATTGTTTAATCCTTGAACATTGTTTAATATAAAATCAAATCAATCTGTGGCATCAGTAATGAAAGTCTGTGATGATATTAATACTTCTATTTAGGAAAGAGAGATTCTAATCAACATTGTATTGTTATTTCCATTATATTGGGAATTTGTATGCTAAAAAATGTTCTGCAAATTGGACTGCAAATTGTTTTATTCTCTGAGAGAATTTTTACTGTATTGCTCTAATAAAAATCTCCCTATGTTGTGCTTTTTTTGCCGGATTGTAGTTTCATACAAGAATTTTAATAATGTAAAGATAGATATGAGGTTTATTGATTTTTGCTAAAGTGAAAGTGATTGTAATCTTGAATTTTTAAGAAATATTTTCAATTCTTATACTCATCACCTACTTAGTGATGGTTTTAAATGTTGGTCTGATAAATTTCAATAAAAAGCAATTAGAATTAAAATGAAAAAGAAATTATTGACAATGCTTCATCCAATAATGAATTGAAGATAATTTGTTACTGATACTACTAGTGAATCTTAAATATTGTGATGAATTTGTATTGCACAAATGAAAACAAGATGCCTACCTGAATTCCAACTAGTTATGGGCCCAGGGCCACAAAACATTTTTGATGGCAATGAATCAAAGTATGAGTTGTGGGAAGTGAAGTTCCTAGGATATTTTAGAATTCAACATTTACACCAAATTATACTGTCACCAACAGATCAAAGTGATTATATGGAGTTCATAGAAAAGAATGCTACCATCTTTGCCTAGTTCATTCAGTATTTGGATGATAAAAATCTGTCATTAGTAATAAGAGATACAAGAGACAATGGAAGAAAGGCCTTAACAATATTAAGGGAGCATTATTTATCAAAAGGAAAGCTGAAAGTTATTTCCCTCTATACAGAGCTAACATCTTTGAGAAGATTGGAATCAGTCTATTAGAAACTATATGAGAAGGGCAGAGAATATTGCTAATGCTCTGAAAGAAGCTGAGGAAGTTATAAGTGACAAACTTATAATTGCTATTGTTCTAAAAGGGTTACCTCTGAATCATGAAGGTAAAATGATTTTTGTCAGCTTATAAGAACCTATTCAAAAGGCCAAACCTATTTCTTTGCTTCAGGATATGATATTGTTTCAGACAAAAGTAATTTATTGGTCAACTGTGGTCCTACTGAACATATAACTGATAAATCAAAATTTATTAATTTTGAACCAGGAAACCATTTTGTTGAATTATATGACAGGAGCCAAGCAAATAATATACTATTGAAAAGAGGTAATGCAATAGCAAAGGACACATGTGTATATGCATCTTAAAAAATGCTTTATATATCCCAACTTTAAAAAAAAAAATATTTTCAGTACAAGCGGCTACAAAAAATGGGGTGCATATAAGTTTTGAGCATGTCAACTGTCAATTAATTTACCCTAATGGAACAATTTTCAACATTACACAGGATGTTTGTATTATCTGAAAAATATTCTTTCTGCCAGAAATACTGCTTAGGGCTTACATACTTGGCATAAAATATTAGACCACTGTAACAAATCTGATATTAAGAAGTTAATCAACTTAGTAAAAGGAATGAAGATAAAACCAACACCAAATTATGCTCTTAACTGTGATATATGTATTCAATAGAAGAAGTCTAATGACAGAAAAAAGACTTTGGATTGCAAGGCAACAAAAATCCTTGCACTTGTTCATGGTGAATTAACAGGCCCGATTCAACCCTTAGCAAAAGATGGCTATAAATACGTAATTAATTTAATTGATGACTATTGTGGCTTCACAATGTTATATTTCTAAAAACACAAATCTGACACATTGCTAGCTATAATGAAAGAAATGGCTGATATTGTCCCTTTTTTTGATTTTTATATATATATATAAAGATGGTTGTTGTAGGTCCAAAGAAGAATAAGGATATATTTTAAAATTGGAAGGTCCAAGAAGAGATTTGTATTTTTTAATTTATTTATTTTGTTCTTACATACATGTTATATGTATGTTTCCAGCTTGTTGCTTTCATCAGAGAACATGTGTGGCCTTTTAAATGGGGTACTCAATGAGACTTGAACTCACTCTTGTTTCCAGTATAAATGACTCTTGTCTGGTCGGACTTGTTTATATAGGGGTCTTTGTTCCTCTTACCTGGAGTGTGTTTACTTTGGTCTGCTTTACCCTTCTTTGATATTTGTGTGTGTGTGTTGAAGTTGGAGTGGTTTTGGGTTTCACTAACAGCTTTTTGTATCATGGGGCATTTTGTGCTTTTGGTAGTTCTTTCTCCTTTTTTCCCTCTGTGAACATGTTTGCCTTAGGTCTAGTTAATGGGTATTAAATGAGATTTTAATTCAGTAGTGTTTGTAGCTTGAATGGTTTTTAATTGCTTATGGTTCTGTGTGCATATATATATATATATATATACACACACACACACACACACACACACACACACACACACACACACACACATATATATATTGTGACGCAGCTTAAAAATGTTTATCCCAAGATGGGAGTTTATTTTTCGCACGTGTGAAGTCGAGGCAGTCTGGCACTTGATCCCTCGCAAAATAAGTTCCAGTTAAGATTCCTTCTTCGTGCACATGGGGACTGGCACATAATGTGGGGGTTAATTTGGGACTAGATTGACTGCTGCTGGCAGGGGGTTTCCATTTTTCACATACACATACCCACCAGACCACTTCGTCTTCCTACCCTAAGGATAATGGAAGATATGGGCCTCTAGGTTTAGATATAATATTATTATTTATCGTAGTCGACAATTCCAATTTCCCGTGTAATATTTTTAAAGGCGAATAGGACATTTAGCGAGAGTAAATTGAGGTGAATGAAGCTGAAAAGGAACATGCAAAAGACAACTTGATAGGCAGACAACACAATGAATAAATTTCAACATGAGGAGAGATATAAAATATAACAAGGTTTTTAATGCATGCATACTCACATATTTAACGTGTCAGCTATATTATCAGCGGATAATATCAAAATACAAATGTCTTTCTTCCTTATTCTTTTCTTTCTTCCTTCTTTAAATTGAGAGAGAATGTAATTGCAATACTTGGGAAGGGTGGAGGGAGAAAATAGTCTTAAGGTTTACTTAGCTTTTCAACAGGTTCCTTCTGGGAGTATTTTCTCTTTTACGG